>ONZH01030483.1:0-43445 GCA_900303285.1 Rhinella marina | reverse complement strand
ATCAGATGATGGCAGAGTCAGAAGACGGGGTAAACAGGGATGTTTACCGAAGTTGATGAAGAACGGAGATTTCTGAGTGGACTCGTGAAATAAATTGTTGTGGGCGAACGCAGCCCAAGGTAGCAGTTCCACCCAGTTGTCCTGAGTAGGGGAAATATACAGTCTGAGAAACTTCTCCAGATCCTGGTTTACCCTCTCGGTTTGCCCATTAGACTGAGGGTGGTGGGCGGTGGAAAAGTTCAGCTTGACGTTGATAAGATTACACAGAGCTCGCCAAAATCGTGACGTAAACTGGGTTCCTCTATCGGACAGAATTTCAAGAGGACAACCATGCAGACGGAAGATGTCCTGGATGAAGATAGAAGCAAGAACTTCTGCCAAGGGTAGTCCTTTCAAAGGTGTAAAATGAGCCATCTTCGAAAATCGATCGACCACGACCCAGATCATACCCCTTAGAAGGTGGCAGGTCTGTGATGAAGTCCATGGAGATATGAGTCCACAGACTGGAATGGGAAGAGGGTGTAGAAGACCAATGGGACGTCCAGGAACCCCTTTGTGCTGGGCGCACACGTGACAAGCCGCCACAAACTCTCGTATATCTTGAGGAAGTGAATGCCACCAATAGTTCCTTAACAGTAGATCGCGGGTCTTCTTGAACCCAGCAAGTCCTGAGAATAGGGAGCCATGAGCCCATGCCAATATTTTAGGGCGAGACTCCAATGGAACGAAAGTCTTCCCCGGAGGAGTGGTTTCAGGAGTGGTGGCGGAGAGTAGCATCCGCTTGGGGTCAATTATGTGTTCAGGATCCATACCTGGTTCCTTGTCCATGGCGTCGAATGATCTGGAGAGAGCGTCTGCTTTGACGTTTTTGGTGCCAGGACGGTAAGTGATTAATAATTTGAACCGGAAGAAGAACAGAACCCACCAAGCTTGACGTGGGTTCAGTCGTCGGGGAGAATGAAGGTAAAGGAGATTCTTGTGGTCAGTGTATACCGTAATAGGATGCAGGGCTCCTTCCAGAAGATGTCTCCACTCCTCCAGTGCCAATTTAATGGCTAGAAGCTCCTTGTCCCTGATTCCATAATTCTTTTCAGAAGCGGAAAACTTCTTGGAGAAGAATCCACATGGGTGAATCTTCCCATTGGGTAATTGTAGAGAGCGAACCGCCCCAACAGCGAATGAGGAAGCATCCACCTCCAGGAAGAAAGGCAAGGAAGTATTCGGTTGGCTGAGGATTGGGGCAGACAAGAACCTGTCCTTGAGTAGCTGGAAGGCTTGGTTGGCCTTCGGGGACCACTGGAGAGGATTAGCTGATTCGTGAGTAAGTGCTATGATGGGAGCAACAATGGAGGAGAAATCTTTGATGAACCGCTGATAGTAGTTGGCGAAGCCCACAAATCTCTGAATAGCCTTCAATCCCGTGGGCTGTGGCCAGTTCAACACAGCTTGAACTTTATTTGGATCCATCTTCAGGCCAGTACCAGACAGGATGTACCCCAAGAAAGGAACAGATGACTGCTCGAAGAGGAACTTCTCTAGTTTGCAGTAGAGCTGGTGGGCCCTCAGGCGTTCTAAGACTGGACGAACATGGCCAAGATGATCTGAGAGGGAGCGAGAGAAGATCAGAATATCATCCAGGTATATAACCACGAAGGAGTATAGCATGTCCCTGAAGATCTCATTGATAAAGTTCTGGAACACTGCAGGAGCATTGCAGAGGCCAAAGGGCATGACCAGGTACTCGTAGTGGCCATCCTGAGTATTGAATGCAGTCTTCCATTCATCCCTGGGCTTAATACGGATCAGATTATATGCACCACGCAAATCCAATTTAGTAAATACGGTAGCACCCCAAATTCTGTTGAATAACTCGGAAATCAGTGGCAAGGGGTACTTGTTCTTGATGGTGATGTCATTCAGACCCCGATAATCTATGCAAGGACGGAGACTGCCGTCCTTCTTCTCCACGAAGAAGAATCCAGGCCCTGCTGGGGAGGAAGAAGGTCTGATGAACCCCCGAGCGATATTGTCCTTGATATATTCGGACATAGCCTGCATTTCAGGTAGAGACAGAGGGTAAGTACGGCCCCGAGGGGGAGTTTTGTTGGGCAATAAATCAATAGCACAGTCCCAGGGACGATGAGGTGGGAGTTTCTCTGCTTGTGACTTGCTGAAGACATAAGAATAAGCAGAATACTGTCGGGGAACAACTCTATCAGTACTGGAACAACAGAGAGGGATGGTTCTGGGCGGAGAAACTTTCTATAAGCAGGACGCCTGACAGTCACGACCCCACAACATTAATTCCCCAGATTTCCAATTGAGGTGGGGGGAGTGCTTCTGTACAAATGGTAACGAGTGGACTGATGGCTTTGGGAACCACTAAAAGTTCTATTTCCTCTTGGTGCAGAGCTTCCACTCGCATGACAAGGCTTTTGGTGCGGGACAGAACGGGCACATTTGGCACCAGATTACCATCGATGCCACCAAAGACATGGGACAGGAAAGAGGGCTCCTTCCAGAAGATGTCTCCACCCCTCCAGTGCCAATTTAATGGCTAGTAGCGGCCCAGGTGGAATCCCCCATTTGGATGCAAGGGATGAGGAAATAAAGTTCCCTACTGCTCCAGAATCCAGGAAGGCAGGTGTAGACAGTATCCCTTTGGGAGTAAGAAGGGACACAATGATGGAAAACAGAGGATTTTCTTTCTTCTTTGCAGGAGAGAGACACATGGGACCTAGGGCAACCTCTCCTGACTTTCCTAGGTTCTGGCGTTTCCCGGCTTATTGGGACAAGTCCCTACTTGATGACCGGATCCAGTGCAATAGAGACATAAATGATTCTTCATACGGTTTTCTCTTTCCTCCTGAGATAGCCTGGTATGCCCGAGTTGCATTAGTTCCTCCTTAGGGACTGCAGGAACCTGAAACTTGGGAGCGAGCCTGGTATTAAACCGTGTGGACCCTCGTCCCTCCGCTGCATGTTCTCTTAACCTAATATCCACCTTGTTACATAGGGATATTAGGTCATCCAATGTGGGGGGCAATTCCCGAGAGCATAGTACATCTTTAATGGGATCGGACAGCCCATCCCAGAATACAGCCATGAGAGCCTCCTCGTTCCACTTTAGTACTGATGCCAAGGTTCGGAACTGGACTATGTACTGAGCCACGGTTAGGGATTCCTGGCGAAGGCGTAGTAGGGATGCGGCTGCAGATGAGACCCTACCGGGTTCGTCAGAGATTTTCCGGAAGGTCTCCAGGAACGCCGGACAGTTGTAAAGAATTGGAGCATTCTGTTCCCAGAGTGGCAAGGCCAAGTCCAATGCCTGCCCGGTAAGCAGGGAGATGATGAAAGCTACCTTGGCTTTTTCAGAAGAAAAGTACCCAGGAAGAAGCTCAAAATGGATTGAGCACTGATTCAAGAACCCGCGGCAATTCTTAGGGTCTCCATCGTATTTGGAGGGAAGTGGAACCCGGAGGAGATGCGGCATAGCCATTACGGACGAAAGAGGTGCTGGGGTAGCGACCACCGGCGGTGGCTTAGTCTAAACGTGTGGAGAAAGATTGTAGACACTGGAGAAGCTGCTGTTGGTTCACCTCCTGCTTGTTGACATGCTCCACTACTTGCCGTAGCAGGTCAGCGGTAGAAGGCGCACTGGCAGTTCCATGGTTAGTAGGCCAGAGTATGCTGTCACTAGCCTTGCTGGCTGGATTTAGTTTCATTTTTCCAGCTTCCGAAGTACTAACAAGTACTGGCGTGCGGAGTCTAACAAGCCCCTGGGTTTTCACCAGAGCCTGCCACAAAGCAGGCGGGACTTAAGCGGTCGGAGACTTGCAGGTCGCGTTGCTGTGTGAAAGCAGTGGAAACAGCCGAGGACCGGATCAGCAGTAGGCTATGTGGACTAATGACTGTTCCAAAGACGGTATAGGAGCCGCAGTACCGTCTGCCAGCCCCTAGATGGAGTGAGAGTACAGTTACTGCAGATTCTGTGCTGGCTGCTGAAATCACCGCATTAGATGTTTGTGGAGGAAAACAGACAGCAGCCGCCGAGGGGGGCGACCCCACCGACAGGGTGAGTGTAGTGGCGCTCTGCGCCCAGATGTGACAATGACCGTGGATTGGAAGGTGAACGATAACGTGGTCAGCTGACCCAGCTGTAAGGACTGTGGTGGTGGTGGTGGTGCTGGCAGTCCAGGAATCAGAGGCTCCGGCTGAGGCTGTGGCTTTTCCCTGAACCGGAGGACGCCATCTGGGAACTCCTGCAGGCAGCGCATGCGTCCTGGACCTGGTGGTTCATCTGGCCACACTTTATTAAATACATTTCATTCCAATTTGGGTGTAGCTGTTGTTTAGCCTCTTGCTCTGAGGTCAGCGCTGGTCTAAACTGGTTCAGACTTCAGAGGAGGGTGGAGTACTGAGGGAGGAGTCTTCACTCCCTATACGTGTAAAATAGTTAGATCCTGGTGGGCCGGACTGTTTTTTCCAGTTCTGAGGGGGCGAATATTCACTTTCCCACTCTTGGCGGGCGTATTGTCATTGTCCCGCCTCACGCAGAATGCGTACTTATCGTACATATCATTAGCGCGTTAAATTTTGCGAAGATTTACGAATAATACGAAGCGAATCCAAAGAAATTCGGATTCGCTTAGCAGCTCAAAAAAATAAAGATTCGATACAAATCTACAAAGCGGCGAATAGATTTGCTCATCTCTAGTGAAAACATTGCTCCATCATGTTGAGCAGACTAATATGGCAGCTGCTGAGGCTTCTGCTGCTTTTGGGAGTTGGGTAACTCTGCGGTGGGTGGAGACGGGCCTCCCTGTCAAACATGCTTGCGGCAAGCATCTTCTCATCAAAAGCTGCAGCAAGCTGCTTACACAGTGTTTCCTGGTAATGACCTAATTTGGCCTCTCTTTTGGAGAAAAGAAAACATTAACCCATTTTGCTTTGACAAAAGCATGGCTATTCAGTAATCATCAGACTGCTTGATATCACTGATATTCCTGACATGGTAGTAAGCAAGTGAGCATACAGCTTGCCCAAGGAGACATTTATATCTTACTCCACCTCTTACTGAGATGATTGGATGTTTTTCCACAGGGCTGAGATTCAGTTCTGTTTTGATATTTAAATAAGACACATAGTTGAGTGGGTAACTTCACTCTGCCACGTGGTTCCATAGTCTTGACCCCGCTCTATCCTGTGCTGACATAACAGGTACAGTGAATTCTGAGTAGGCAGGTGTTAATAGCAATACACCTAACCAATTGGAGCATTCCTCTTCCAGGCCACCTTCCTGTGAAGTCTTCGATGGAAGAAGTAGGACCACCTTACATTCTAAGGCTAAGTATCTGTTGTCTATGTGGTTAGACTATAGGCCAGTTACATGGTGTATGTAAACTGATATGACAATGATATTGAAAGCATATGTAACTGATTGTGTACATTGTAGTCAATTAAAGCTGTCTTTTATGTTACATCTGCAAGGGTTGTATATTATTCCTGGTGATACCAAGTGATTTCCCTTTGGGAAAAGGGGTATATTGACTGTTATCATCTGATAATTGGTAATATTTTGCCCTTTTTTATACCAAAAACTTCTGATATTGCTACTGATAATAATTATTGATATTAAAAAGCAATTTCTGCCCCTCCTCAATGGTGGGCCAGCCCAACTGTTAAATTAATATTTCTGCATTTGGGATATATTGAAGTATTTGTTGGCTATACTGTGAACCAGATAGGTAGAGAGGCGTGGACAGGTAACATAGGTACACAAGGTTGTGTAATGTTATACTGCACGCTTAGTCCTTGCAGTTCAGACAGTTAGCACATATACATTTGAGGCCCAGTGCAAACCTTCTTAGGCTTTCCTAGGATACTTGTGGTGTGTTTTGCTTTTCAGTTTTAACTAACAGTTGTCACAACTGTTAAAATCGATGAGATTTTGTGCAACTACAGTCTTTGGTTAAGTCTTGCTTGGTCGGAGGAACAATAGGATCTTTCTCAAGCAGCTGAAAGAAGACAAAGCACCAACAGGAATAACAAGGACTGCAGGACAACTATGGCCAGTGTCAGACTGGGGTGCCAAGGGCCCACCAGTAAAATTTATTTGGGGGGCCCACCACCTGGATATATTCAAATTTTACTTGCCCCCACAGCAGCATACAGCAAAAAGACGCTACAAGAATACTGATTATGGGGGTCCTTGCAGCAACTTTGAGAAGGTGGGTCCCTGGGAAAACAGGGTACTGGCTGTCCTGCCTAGTCTGTACTTATAAGTCATCTCAGCCACCTAATGCATCTATAATAATAAATTGGGTAGTCTCTTAAACAGTCTACCCAGTTTTTATATGAACATAGGTTGGGTGAGGTGATATACACTGACTATATGTATTGCAATAAATCTACTGTGCCACTTGGTCAGGTGCCCTTGGTCAGGGGCCCACCAGGGGATTCACCTGTACCACTGTGGGCCAGTCCGAGCCTGACTATGGGACCTGAACTACATGAGGCAAGTAGTAGTTTACTCAATCTTAAAATATTAAGCAAGCATAGGACATATAATCCAGTCCAAGCAAGCTTATAGTCATGATAAAATATGTATATGCAAACATACGGTTTTAAATAAAACAACCAAAAGGCTCCAAATTACTTGCTAAATTAGTGTCTGTCTTTGGAAGCCTGAACATTCAGAGATGGTTTTAGATAGTGTAATAGCTTCTGATTAGAGATGAGCGAACATGCTCGGAACGAGCACTGTACCGCTCGGCTTCCCTGCGCTCGCATGGGCGCAGGCAGCCGCTTCCATCCTCCTGAGGAGGACAGAAGCGGCTGCCTGCGCCCATGCGAGCGCAGTGGAGCCAAGCGGTACAGTGCTCGTTTCGAGCACGTTCGCTCATCTCTACTTCTGATGCAAATGTTTTTCAAAATTCCAATTGCCCGTGCTGTTTTGAGGAGGCAAAATGCTTTTAGAAACACAGTTACAAAAGGAAACAAAGAGCAACATTGATAAAGATGGGCAGATATGTGTGCTGGAGTTACAGTTAAGGAAAAAGGAAATGTATTGCAAATATATTGATTAACTGTACCTAAGATAGTTTTTCTGTCAGACACTGCTACACCTATCCACCCTCATTAACAGCTCAGCACAGAATGATATTCTAGTCGTTCTACAAGGGCATCTCCCTGTCTGTGGCAGCACTGATTTACTCATACAGGCTGTCTGTCGGCTTGTGAGCCAGTCAGCAAGACTACCCCAATTTCTCTCAGGATCATGTGAGCATCCCTCTTCTTCCTCCCTTGTGCTTTTTCCCACTGACATGTGCAGTAAAATGCCACTGTGCGCCGTTTTACTCGATTTGTCCGAAAAGCAGGCTGCTTTGTCTGCTGGACGAAATTTTGGAAATTTTGTCATTACGAACAGATTAGCTCACCTCAAAAAAAAAAAAAAAAATCTAATATATAAAACTGAGTGTATGTATGTATGTATGTATGTCCGCTAAAGAAATCAGCACCGTCACAGCTACAATTACGAAATTTGGCACACAGGTACATCGGGTGTCCGGGAAGGTTTTAGAACGGATCTCAGCTCTCCAGGACGTACTGTTCCTGAGATATTCCCAAAAAATGCATTAGCCTGGTCACATAACCCATCAGCCAATAGAAGTTCGCAGGCTGTTAGTCTCCATACACACACCTTCACACCAGGTTTCCATAACAAGTCAGCCAGTTTTTTTCACTGCTGTTGGTCTGCTTTAAAGGGGCAGAGCACTGTGGATGACACTATTAAAGGGGTATTCCGGTTACTATAAATATACCTTATGTTTTAGACTAATTCATCATCAATCATTACCTAATATAATGTAAATTTCACATATTTACCATTCAGTAGTAATAAAAGATGTTTTCTTCCACTGCTACCCACTGTGTTTCCTCATAAATTTCCATGGCATCGACCTGTAATTCAGGCCACCCTCAAAAGAAGGACTTAAAAGCCCTCCCCCAGGTGCTGCTAAGCCACGCCCCAGACCCAGTCAGGCCACATACCCTCCCCACTCCGCAGCTGACAGGGATTGAAAAAATGAAGGTAAAAATCACCTTCTGTCAGCTGCAGGGGAGGGAGGGAGGGTGACTTTCTCGCTACAGGTCATGCTTAGACTGCACAGTGCTGCTGTCTGAGAGTGAGCTGTTCAAAAGGACATCTCTGTGTCCGTCCAGTCGCTGTGCCGGACAGAGGACAGGGAGTCTGAAAGCTGGACTGTCTGGCCTAAAACCGGACCTCTGGCCACCCTAGGGGCAGGCTGCTGTTACGGTGGCCAGACGTCCGGTTTTAGGCCGGACAGTACGGTTTTCTGGCTCCCTGTCCTCCATCTGGTGCAGTGCCTGGATGGACACAGGGATGTCAACCCTTTTAGTAGCTCACGCTACCATACAGGGTGGCAGCACTGTATTAGTATATAGTAAATGGTGTGCTTTGTGATGGATATACCCATCAAAGAACACAATTGGCAATCTAATAATTGCCAGTTATAGTCATTTAGGGTGACTTAATAAAAAAGGTTTTAAAAATATAAAAAAAATAAAATATAAAAGTTCAAATCAGCCCCTTTTCCCAAAGTCAAAATAAATAAACAATACAAAAAACTATAGGCATTGCTGTGTCCGAAAATGCCCGTAGTATTAAAATATAACAATATTTATCCAATATGGCAAAATGACATAATGGAAAAAAAAATCAAAATGGCCAGTTTGCCATTTTTTGTCACTTCATCTCCCCACAAAAAATGAGCTCTAATGCCGCTCTGTACACATAACTACAGGTAAGTTATAGGGATCAGAATATGGAGATGAAAAGAAAAAATGTTTTTTGTTCCATACGGAACTATAACAAGCAATCATCTGATTGCTATTCTCATCGACTCCAATGCACTTGCATTGGAGTCTATGGTGATTTTACTAGTTTCCTATGGAGCCCTATTACAGGCAAGGGCTCCATAGGAAATACTATGCAGCAGCCTCCTGCCATTCACAAAGGCAGGGGCTGCTGCATACACGCTCCGGCTCCTCCAATCGCCACAAGGGGGAGCCGGAGCAACACCGGAAGCACACGCTTCCGGTATTTTAAGCGCTCGGATGCTGTGGTCAGGATTGACCACGGCATCCGAGGGGTAAATGTCCGCGATCGGCATTACTGCCAATTGTGGACATCAGCCGCGGGTGTCTGCTGTATGAATCAGCAGTCCACCCGCGGTCTTTAAAGACCCGTCCAGCGCCGTACTAGTATGGTGCTGGGCAGTAAGGGGTTAAAGACATACTTGGAAAACATTCCATACAGAGCTACAAAACATACAGGATAATACAGTACCACATACCTCTTACATCAAATGACGTTTCCTCTGATGTAGACATTCTGTTTCTTTATCTTCTCTATTCAGACCAGATGGCCATGATCATTTCTTTCAGCCATCTCTTGTCTCTGCAGAGTTTGACAAACAGACATCTTAGTTTCCTACTTTTCCATCATCCTCCCTACCTTCTGAACAATCCTGCACAAACAAATATCTTTTCTCATGGTGAAAAAAAAGCTCAACTCCTCTGTGATATTCAGCTTCAGATACCCGAGCTAGTATGTTGTACTAATATTTTTTGTATCAATCACCTCCATTATCTAGCTAAGTACTTGCAGAATTAATACTGGCTTTGTTTTTAGAAATAAAATTCCCAGCTCACTGTTCAATCTCCTGACTAATACTGACAATGTGGTCTACAGAGCACTCCAATTTATCTTTTCTGCTATGGGCATCACTACTAGAGATGAGCGAATCGAATCTGACAAAGTGGAATTTAATCCGAATTTCAGGAAATATTCGATTTGCACCAAATCCGAATTTCCTCACGCTTCGTAGTAATGAATCACAGTTTTTTCCTAAAATGGCTGCTGCACATGTTAGGACATGGAGCAAGGAACTCTGGGAACGAGGGATCACCCACAATGCCATGCATGCAGCCAATTAGCAGCCAGCCCTGTGATGTCACAGCGCTATAAATAGCCTCAGCCATCTTGGATTCTGCCATTTTCCAGTGTACTTAATGCAGGGGGAGACGTTAGCAGGTGCTAGGGACAGAGCTAGGAAAACTTATATTTTGCTCAATAGAAGTTCAGGGAAAGAGCATTAGAAGTATAGGGAAAGGATAGGGAGGAAAGTATTGAGGCAGAACAGGATTCAATAGGGGTGTTTAGAGCCTGGGTAATAGGAACATTCCTATTACACCTTGCTGCAGTGACTGGGGTTAAAAATTGCCATGATACAGCTGCTCATTTCAGGTTTGCAATAGATCATACCTCTGTAATTCTAATTATTTGAGTCTCGTTAGCCCTTGTGTGGTGCAGCTATATGTTCTAAAGACTTTTTTTGGCGTGTATTAGTGGGGAAAAAAAGAAAGAGCTTATTAGCCATGTGTTCTAAAGCCTTTTTTGGGCGTGTATTAGTGGTGAAAAAAAGGGCTAATTAGCCATTGTGTGGTGAAGTGAGAAAATTTCAGCGATTTTTGTCGTGTATCAGTGGTAAAAAAAGTATTTAGCGCTTTTTCGCGTGTATTAGTGTAAAAAAAAGTATGTGCCGTATAGTGCCACAGTTATATGTTCTTAAACCATTTTTGGCCGTGTATTAGTGGGAAAAAAAAGAAGGGGCTTATTAGCCATTGTGTGGTGAAGTTAGAAAATTACATCCCTTTTTGGCATTCATTAGTGGCAAAAAGTCTTTTCCATTTACCACCGCACTTATATGTTCTAAAGCCTTCTTTTGGCATGTATTAGTGGGGAAAAAGAAAAGGGCTTATTAGCCCTTGTGTGATGAATTTACATTGCATTCTGCAGTGAAACTTTTTTTGGGTGATACAGCCTTTTTTAGGCAAATTGCTCAGTGATTGTATTGTATCTTCCCGCTCTGTGACTTTGCTCAGTCTTTTCTTTGGGAACTGACTAATTGCGTCGATTAGCCATTCAGTGGTGAAATTTGTTTTGGGTTGTACTGCTTTTTTTGGGAAAATTTCTTGTTGATTGGACAGTATCTTCCTGCTCTGTGACTTGCTCAGTCTCTTCTTCGGGAAGGGAATTATTGCGTCGATTAGCCATTCAGTGGTGACATTTTTTTTTGGTTATACAGCCTTTGTTCGGTGATTTTATTGTATCTTCTGTAGGGACTGACTTATTGCGTCGATTAGCCATTCAGTGATGACATTTTTTTTTTTGTTATACAGCCTTTGTTCAGTGATATCGACATCGAGTATTGTATCGACACTTGTTCAACATTAATTCCCTCGAGCACAAACATTAGGCGTGATAGGAACTTTCCCCTTGCCATCTCTCTCATTGTGCCACTCTGTGGTCTCCTGGTGCTGCTGCCACCTCCACACTCTGTCACCTTGTCACTCTGTGTTCTCCTGATGCTGCTGCCACCGCCACACTCTGTGACCTTGCCACTCTATGGTCTCTTAATGCTGCTGCCACCTCCATATTAGGTCACCTTGCCACTCTGTGGTCTCCTGATGCTGCTGCCACCTTCACATTATGTCACCTTGCCACTCTGTGGACTCCTGATACTGCTGCCACCTCCACACTCTGTCACCTTGCCACTCTGTGGTCTCCTGATGCTGCTGCTACCACCTCCACATTATGTCATCTTGCTACTCTGTGGTCTCCTGATTCTACTGCCACCTCCACATTATGTCACCTTGCCACTCTGTGTCTCCTGATGCTTCTGCCACCTCCACATTATGTCACCTTACCACTCTGTGGTCACCTGATGCTGCTGCCACCTCCACACTCTGTCACCTTGCCACTCTGTGGTCTCCTGATGCTGCTGCTGCCATCACCACATTATGTCACCAACCGAATCAAATTTGTGAAAAATTTGCTCATCTCTAATCACTACATACTTAAGGATCTTAAGTCACATGTTCAAAATGTCTTTGCACCCACAAATATAATACATCCTTTAAGACATAATTGGTCAGTAGAAGTCATTATTATCCCAATGTGGCAGAAAAACATATTTACAGTATATATCATACAGTGCATTATATCATTCAGTACTTTACAATATCAATCTTGCATTTCTTGCTAATTTCATCTACAAAGCCCATTGCATCGTGACCAAGGTATATGACTTTCCCAATGGTGATATGCTGCCACAGAGTGTGTGAGATTTTTCCCACCTTTAAACTGCTATCTCCAAGGCCTGTGCACACAGGGCATTTTACCCCCTCCCTATAGCGCAGTACCTTTCACTTGTTGTACCCCGGCTACTGTTACCCAACAGTATAAGACATACATCATACATATGTAACACATCACATTTCATATATTACATGTCATATAAATATTATTGCAACTAATCAGCACATTTAGGTGCAGGGTCGGGTTCCTGCATTGTCATCTCGCATCGATCAGCCTATCAAGAAGGGGAAGGAGGGGCTAGAAAAGGAAGCAGGAAGGGCTACTGTCCACAGAGTGGCTTTGGTCCTCCCTTGGTGCACTGCTCATTTGCCTATGGATTAAAAGTATTTGTCTCCAGAATGAAACAACGGATCTCTAAGTGAAAGTGAGCTAGCCCTACAAGGCATGGTGCCTGGTTTACCAGTGAATTTTCCGGTAACAGATTCCTTGTAAAGGAAATTTGTTACGTATTTCATTTTGGCTTTATTAATTAGATTTAAAGGGAATCTGTCAGCTCTGAAACACCCTCCAAACTAGAGTAAGCGGTGTATAGTGTAAGTGACGTCAAGTCTGGTAATGTAATTTTTATCTTCATACTCACTTGCATTCTGATGTTGTGCTCTGACAAACCAGCAGTATAATGCACTGAGAGGACTCCGGTGCTCACTCACATAATGGAGAGGACTCAAAGAAGAGTCCTCTCAATGCATTTTACTGCCGGTTTGTGGGAGCACAGCGTCAGAATGACAGTGAGTATAAAGATAAAACTTACATATTCGGATTCAGCATCACTTACACTGTACATCTCTTACTCTAGTTCAGGGGGTGTTTCAGAGATGACAGGTTCCCTTTAAGCATGTAGAATAGAAACACGGTGGCCCAGATATACTAATCCTAAAGAGGGGAAAAGCTTAGACTGGCTACCTGTACCACATTTATCGCAGTGACTCAAGTTGGATGATAAATGTAGTGCAGTGATGGAAACTTTTCTTAGACCCTGCCCCCTTTCATGTGAAGTTCCACCCACTAAGACTTATCTAAGCATGTTGGGAAAAGTGTACAAACCCTATATGCACCAAACTGTGCCACTTTTTTTAGACAGCTTTTTAGCACATACACATTTACATGAGTAAATCTGGGCCTATGTCTGTTCTTTTCTTTAAATATTGTTCCTATGTCATTTTCCTGGGGGCAACCATATTGGAGATGCACACTTCATATATAGCCTGCATAAACAGTACAATGGGTCCTTAATGTTTTGCAATTGATGGCCAGTCAGTGTCATATACTGTCATACATTCTAGGAAGTGATGGTCATTAACTCACCCACCATCTAATGATAATGAAATTACTCTGCTTATATCTGTATTTACAATATACAGAATACACAAAACAAAACCTTATTGTGACTGCTCTTATGGCCAGTGTACAAACGGGAGAATTTCAAAAGACCAACAAATTTTGAAATACCCTGATATAATTTTATTATTCATATTACATCTTTTCACATAATAGAATATTAACTTCTGTTCTTAAAGAGTACCTAAAATTTTATCTAACTTTTTAAAAACTGTCCCAACTGCCTTAAAATAATTTTTCTAATATACTTTATTGATAGATTTTGACTTTTTACTAAAGAAATTTGCACCTAAAGTACTAATTTCAACTGCGCTTTAAATTCACAGTATTGGATTTCGTGTATGGGCAGGAGCACACATTGCTGCTCCTGCCTGTGCCCCCTTAGGTTGGATAAATGATGGCATAGCACATGGGTACTCAGTAACCATGTGTTTCCAGGATTAGCTGAGCGGAGTGGGCTCCTGTCTGTGCCTGCTTCGCTAAGCTAAAAGTCCTGCATGTAAGCATTTAATTCTTCCTTGAACAGAGATTTTGCCTGGTTTCTCCAATATAGATGTAGTCATTGGGGTGCCAGTGATTTTGTAGCCCTGTTGTGTGTTGGGTATGTGGATGGTGTCCGTTGATAAGATGTGGCTGAAAATGAGCTTCCACAAAAACTTCAACAAATTTCATGCCATAAAAATAGCCGATAAAGGTATCACTGCTTTAATACTTTTGTCTTTTTTTTAAGACAGAAGTATTTATCACATTGATTTTTCTGGCTAACAAAGTACCATGCTATTTTTGCTACACATAATTTTGTACCTAGAAATACTCATTGTTGTCTTTGGCCCAATTAGAGCGGTAAAGAAATTAATGCATTGTTTGCCAAACCAGCCATTCTTGGCAGATTGATAAGCACTGTAGTAAAATTAAAGCTTTGTTGTAATTGGTTGCTATTGGAAAAAATGAAAGCTGTGCTGTGATTAGTTGCTAAGGGCAAAGAGCACATGTAGAAAGATGAGTCTGAATTGTAGGAGACCAGAGATATTGAGAAGAAGCACCACAGCAGTTACAGTTACAATAGTGTCTACATTTGAACCAGTTTGTAACCGCCAATATGCCTTTTTGGTGGGCACTAACAGGCCTTGGCCTAATCTAAGCACTTCATGAATCTCCCATGCAGCACAGAACAGGAGTGCTCTCTAACAGCCTAGACTGGCAGAAGCGCCAAACCAGGCTGTTTAACCACATAGATGTCATTATCAATAGAAACCGCTGCGTCTAAAAAGTTTAGAAGGAGGGAGCAGCCTCTGCCACAAAAAAAAACTAGAATAAAAAGTCATCAAAAAGTGTTATGTACTCCAAAATGGTACCATTGAAAACTGCAAGTCATCTCACAAAAATCAAGCACCCACACATCTGTGTAAAAAAAAGTTATGGTATTGACCCAGAGAGAGAATAATGTTATGTTATTTATGCTGAAGAGTGGGTGCCGCAAAATTTATAAGGTAAACTCTCAGTGGCAATATTTCTTTTTTTCATATCCCCCTCCAGAAAGAGTTAATAAAAGTTAATCAGTAAATTATGTGTACCCTAAAATAGTGCTATAAAAAAAGTAAACTTGTCCCACAAGAAACAACCCCGTGTACGGCTACATTGACAGAAAAATAAAAAAAGTTACAGCTCTTGAAATGAGAGGCCCAACATAGGCTGCTCACTAAGGAGTTAATATATGTTGCATCAAAAGTACATTTCTTTATTAGAACCTTCTAGAACCCTGGTGGCGGGACTTGATAACCCCTGAGTTTTTTAAGTTGGATTTTGAAGAGTATATTTACTATATATATATATATATATATATATATATATATGTACTAGCTGAAGGACCCGGCTTCGCCCGGGTATATTTAATTTATTTCATTTACTGTTTGTGTGTGTGTGTCGTTAAAAGATATCGAGAGTGACCTCTACAGTGCCCGCCCCTTTTAACAGTGACCTTTACAGCAGCCCGCCCCTTTAACAGTGACCTCTACAGCAGCCAGCCCCTTTAACAGTGACCTCTACAGCAGCCCGCCCCTATAAAAAGTGACCTCTTCAGCGGCCCACCCCTTTAACAGTGACCTCTACAGCAGCCCGCCCCTTTAACAGTGACCTCTACAGCAGCCCACTCCTTTAACAGTGACCTCTACAGCAGCCCACCCCTTTAACAGTGACCTCTACAGCAGCCCGTCCCTTTAACAATTACCTTTACAGCAGGCCGCCCCTTTAACAGTGACCTCTACAGCAGCCCGCCCCTTTAACAGTGACCTCTACAGCTGCCCGCCCCTTTAACAGTGACCTCTACAGCTGCCCACCCCTTTAACTGTGACCTCTACAGCAGCCCGCCTCTTTAACTGTGACCTCCACAGCAGCCCGCCCTTTTAACAGTGACCTCTACAGCAGCCCGTCCCTTTAACAGTGACCTTTATAGCAGGCCGCCCCTTTAACAGTGACCTCTACAGCAGCCCGCCTCTTTAACAGTGACCTCTACAGCTGCCCACCGCTTTAACAGTGACCTCTACAGCTGCCCGCCCCTTTAACAGTGACCTCTACAGCAGCCCGCCCCTTTAACAGTGACCTCTACAGCAGCCCGCCCCTTTAACTGTGACCTCCACAGCAGCTAGAGTGGCCACTGTCTTCACCCCAGAAAGCCAGACCTCACCGGCCATTCCCCCAAACATGAAACAGCGCCCCCAGTTCCCATGAAGACACACCACTAAACATGAGGCCACGCCCCCCCTGGCTCCATGAAGACACGAAGAAGAAGATGTCTGAGTGTGAGCTACTGAAAGGGTGGACATCCCTGTGTCTGTCCAGGCACTGTGTCGGACGGAGAACAAGTAGCGAGAAAACTGGATTGTCCAGCGTAAAGCCGGACATCTGGCCACCCTAACATCAGCCTGCCCCTAATGTGGCCAGAGGTCTTGTTTTATGCTGGACAGTCTGGCTTTCAGACTCCCTGTCCTCTGTCATGCGCAGGGCCTGGATGGACACAGGGATGTCCTTTTGAACAGTTCAGAAAGTCACCCTCCCCCCTCCCCTGCAGCTGACAGAAGGTGATTTTTACCTATATTTTTAATCCCGGTCAAATGCGGCATGGAAGGGGCGTGGCCTGACTGAGTCAGGGGCGTGACTTAGTGGGATCTGGGGGGGTGCTTTTAAGTCCTTCTTTTGACGGTGGCCTGAATTACAGGTCGATGCCATAGTAATTTAGGAGGAAGGTGGGTAGCAGTGGAAGAAAACATCTTTTATTACTACTGAACGGTAAATATGTGAGGTAATGATTGATGATGAATTAGTCTAAAACATAAGTTATAGTTATGGAAACCAGAATACCCCTTTACCATTGTCATCCACAGTGCTCTACCTCTTTAATGCAGACCTACAACAGTGAACTGGCTATGTTGTCATAGAAACCTGGTGTGTGGAAACTGCCTGTGAGCTTCTATTGGCTGATAAGGGTCATGTGACCAGGCTACTATTGGCTAATGCATTTTTTTGGGACTATCTCAGGAATGGTACGTCCTGGAGAGCTGAAAACTATCCTAAAACCTTCCCGGACACCTGATGTACATGTGTGCCAAATTTTGTGATTGTAGCTGCAGCGGTGCGGATTCCTTTAGCGGACATACACACATACACTCAGCTTTATATATTATATATATATGTATAAATACATTTTAAAATCATTTTAGCCACTTTTCAGTATGGACTAACAAGTTTAATTAACCCCTTCAACCCCGGGCCTGTTTTCACCTTCCTGCCCAGGCCATTTTTTGCTAATCTGACATGTGTCACTTCATGTGGTAATAACTTTGGAACGCTTTTACTTATCCAGGCCATTCTGAGATTGTTTTCTCGTCACATATTGTGCTTCATGACAGTAGTAAATTTGTGGCAAAATATTTCATTTTTATATATTAAAAAAATACCAAATTTAGCAAAATGTTTGAAAAATTAGCAAATTTCCAAATTTCAATTTTTCTACTTTCAAAATACATAGTAATACCTCAAAAAATAGTTATTATTTTACATTCCCCATATGTCTACTTTATGTTGGCATCATTTTATAAATGTCATTTTACTTTTTTGGGACGTTAGAAGCCTTAGAAGTTTAGAAGCCATTTTTCAAATTTTCAACAAAATTTCCAAAACCATTTTTTAAGCAACAATTCAGATATAAAGTGATTTTGAGGGGCATATGTAATGGAAACCACCCATAAATGACCCCACTTTAGAAACTACACCCCTCAAATTATAAAAAAACTGATGTTACAAAGTTTGTTAACCCTTGAGGTGTTCCACAAGAATTAAAGGAAAATGGGGGTGAAATTTCAAAATTTCACTTTTTTGGTAGATTATTCATGTTAATAATTTTTTTCTTGCAACACAGCAAGGTTTAACAGCAAACTAAACCTCAATATACATTGCTCTGATTCTGAAGTTTACAGAAATACCCCATATGTGGTGGTAAACATCTATAGGGGCTTGTGGCAGTGGTCAGAAGGAAAGGAGCGCCATACGGATTATGGAGGCAGATTTTGCTAGAATGGTTTTTAGGCACCATTTTGTAATTGAGAGACCCTGACGTACCCCTACAGTGGAAACCCTCAAAAAGTGACCCCATTTTGGAAACTACACCCTTCAAAGAATATATTAAGGGGGGTACTGACCACTTTGACCCCCTAAGCGTTTACGGAATTTGGAAACACTTGGCTGTGAAAATCAAAAGTTTCATTTCTTCCAATAAAATGTTGCTTTAGCCCCAAACTTTTCATTTTGACAAGGGGTAACAGGAGAAAAGCACCCCATAAGTTGTTCCCCATTTTCTCCTGAATAAGGCAACACCCCATAAGTGGTGGTAAACTGCTGTGGGGGCAGATGGCAGGACTCAGACCAGAACAAGTGCCATATGGATTTGCAGAACAGTTTTTGATGGATTGGTTTGCGGGAGCCATTGATTTTTATTTTTTTGAGTCATTGTCTTATGTGGGGGCTCATTTTTTGCGGGTTGACGTTTTCATTGGTACCATTTTGGGGTACATAAGACTTTTTGATCGCTTGGTATTACACTTTTTGTGAGTCAAGAAAAAATAGCTGTTTTGGCATAGTTTTTTAAAAAATTTTTATTACAGAATTCACCTGAGAGGGCAGATCATGTGATATTTTTATAGAGCAGGTTGTTACGGACGCGGCGATACCCAATATGTCTACCATTTTTATTTTTGAAAAGTTTTACACAGATTTATTTTTGAACAGAATAAAATCTTTTTTTTTGTGTTGCCATTTTCTGAGAGCCATATTTTTTTAATTTTTCAAGCGATTGTCTCAGGTAGGGTATCATTTTTGCGGGACAAGATGACGGTTTGATTAGTACCATTTTGGGTTAAATACGCCTTTTTGATCACCTGCTATTACACTTTTTGTGAGGTAAGAAGGAAAAAAATGGCTGTTTTGGCATAGTTTTTTAAAAAAATTTTTGCAGCATTAACCTGGGGGGCCATCTCATGTAATATTTTTATAGAGCAGGTTGTTACGGACGTGGCAATACCCAATATGCCTAACATTTTTATTTTTGGAAAGTTTTACACATTAGATTTATTTTTGAACAGAATAAAGTCTTTTTTCTGTGTTGCCATTTTCTGAGAGCCATATTTTCTTTATTTTTCGGGCGATTGTTTCAGGTAGGGTATCATTTTTGCGGGACAAGATGACGGTTTGATTGGTACCATTTTGGGTTAAATACGCCTTTTTGATCACCTGCTATTACACTTTTTGTGAGGGAAGGTGACCAAAAAATGGCTGTTTTGTAACTGTTTTTTTTTTTTTTACTGCGTTCACCTGACAGGGTGGATGATGTGATATTTTTATAGAGCTGGTCGATACGGACGCGGCGATATGTAATATGTATACTTTTCTTTTTTCCCCCTTTTTTCCCAATTTTTTTTAACTTTATTTTGGGAAAAGTGTACTTTTTTTTTTACTTGAAACTTTTATTTTTTTGTAAAACTTTATTTTTTTAACTTGTTTTTTACCTTTTTTTTAACTTTATTTAACTTTTGGGGGTCTGATCCCCTTAACAATGCATTACAATACTGTTGTATTGTAATGCATTGGCTGTAAGTGTATTACTCAATGTAATACACTTACAGCCTGCTTCCTGTGCGATCTAGGGGGCTGGATCGCACAGGCATGCAGGGATAGCAGCCACGATGCCTAAGGAAGGCATCGGGCTGCTATCTAAGCCATCGGGTTCCCGTCACAGCAGCGCGGGGACCCGATGGACTCCCCTTCCTCCCGCCCGCATCGCATGTGCCGCGGTCAGCCCTGACCGTGGCACATTGAGGGTTCATACGCCTGCATCGGTGAAAACACCGATGCGGGCGTACGCAACAGGGGTCCGGCTACTGGGCACAGCCGGTCCCCCGCAGCTGATCGGGCTCCTGCACCCGCCCGATCAGAGCGCCGTACTAGTACGGCGCTGGGCGGCAAGTCCCTTCCCGCAGCACCGTACATGTACGGCGCTGGTCGTGAAGGGGTTAAAGGGGTTCTCCAGGAATTAAGAAAATGAAAAATAATTAAACATCACCTTATTATATATTACATATATATTCCCAAATACCTTTTATTAGTTATAATCACTCATTTTGACTAGGGAGCAATCATCAAGGGAAACAAGATGGCCGCTGTCCTATTAGTGCACACAAAACCTGTCCTAATCACACAGCAGGACACGTTACTTCACAACACTGAGCTGCAGAGCTGCCTCATCCTCCTCTGTACAGTTTAATATGATCTTCAGCCGAATCTCTGTAGGAATGGAGTTCATGAGGAGACATGAAGTACAGAGAGGAGGTGGGGGTGTGGATAATGAGCAGCAGCATTTGTATGCAGTCTCCATTACCACAGTCTGTCCTGTCCTTCCTCTCTGTACTTCATGTCTCCTCATGGACTCCATTCCTACAGAGATTCAGCTGAAGATCTTATCAGTTGTATTCAGGATCATAATCCCTGACAAGCAGAGAGGAGGATGAGGCAGCTCTTTACCTCAGTGCTGTGAAGTAACTTGTCCTGCTGTGTGATTAGGACAGGATTTGTCTGCACTAATAGGATGGTGGTCATTTTGTATCTCATAATGATTGCACCCTGGACCAAAACGAGCCATTATAACTAATGAAAGGTATTTGGGAATTTATTTAGAATACAGTAATATTTAAGTATTTTCATTTTCTTAATTCCCGGAAATCCCCTTTAAGGTGGAGGTTAGAATCCGCATACAGTTACTCCAAGCTTTTTGGGTACTTTCGATGGCAAGTGGGATTGATGGATATACTTCTCACGCTGGTGTTGGAGAGTAAAGTTTTAGTGTGTGATCCAGATCCAGGTCCTTTAAGGATTCCTGCTGTTTTGGTTAACCTGATGAAGGCACGTGCATTGACTTACCATTTGGGCCTGTGTTAGGGAATTAGTCACTGTCCATTTGCTTTTCAAACACTGACTAAACGCCAAGCCTACCTCTAATAGGTCTCTCAGTTTACAAGCAAATAGTTACAAAGTATTAGCTCGAACTAGTTGTCTTCTCACTGGTTCCCATATGAATATATAGTAGATACTTACAAAGATTAACAAAAAGAAAACAGTATGAAAATGCTGAAAGCAAGCAACTTCAATGAAAAGGATGCAAAAATAGGACAAACACATCCACAAATTGTGCTGGCTTGGTGTACAGTGCATTAGAATAATGGTTAAATCAATGCAGCTGGTCAGTAACCATTCATAATGTTTTTTTGAAAACGAAGCTGCGTTTTCATAATTCACAGTTGCTGATCACAAATATATAATAATAAGTTCCAGAGAATATTTAATCTTTTCAAGGCAAAAAGAGGTGTTTGCAATTTCTATAACCGCTTTCAATGGACAACTCCATATTAATATGATCTTTTAATTTGCTCTCATTTGTTAAGCAAAAATGTTCTCACTGCAGTTCTGCACTGGTTGAATTAATGTTCTTTTTCATTAATAAACAGGCTTGTAATGTCATGGCTATTTCATCTGGAATGTGTTCTACTTCAGAATGGATTGATAGAAGCCGGAATATTTCCCTATTGGAGGCATGCATGACTGAGATCGCTTTATGCAAACATTGTGTGGCTACCTCAAAACTGATAGACATAATGTCAAGGAGAAGCATTTTATTATCCACTCAGTAGTTCCTGGCACATTAAATTTGATTGAAACACTTTTATTCTTAAGAAAAGCAAGACAATCTGTATATGGAAAATATTAAAAGGTGAGGATCGTCTAAGGTTTCTTTCACATTAATGTTTTTAGCTCCTGCAGGCTGTATCAGCGGAGAAGAGCCTTCAGAGCTCTCTAGATTTGGCATTGCTGGATGCTACTGCAATCACTGCCAGCCCCATTGACTATAAAGGTGTCTGGTGGAGATCTGCCCGCTACCCATCAAATATGCTGGAATTTGGCCGGCAATGTCCGGAAATAGCAGTTCCAGAGAACTCCGACAGGCTGTTCTCTGCTGGAACAGCCTGCAGGAGCTACAAATGCTAGTGTAATCAAGGAGTGCATCAAGTGTTCATATAATTTTTTTTACTGTAAGTGTATTGCTATAGTAAGGTCTGGATATATCTTGCTGTAGGTTTTCTTGAATAACATTGTTACAAATATGGGCAATTACAAGAACTTATAGGCTATATTGTATTTTAACTGTTTTCTTGTTTGGTACATACCTGACTATATCTCCCCTTGAAGGTGCTATCCAATGATTAATATAAAAATTGAAAATCAGACATAATCCAGCACCTGACTATATCTTCGTATCAAAACCAGAACCAACTCTGTACCTCAAATGGATCCAGAGTTTCCTCCATTCATTGTTCCAATTGCTCTGCTAAATTTATTGCAGTTTAGGGTGTGTGTCTTTTCTCACGGGGCAAGTCCTTTCTGTAAAAGCTCTCTCCTTGTAACTGCCACAGCTTCTAACAGGAGATACAGCTAGTGGCAGATGAAGTATGAAACTGAGCATGTGAGTCTAACTCAACAATAGTACTGAGGTGGACGGAGAAATAAGGAAAAGAACAAATAGCAAGTGGAGCTATACAGATACATTTTATTGAATAACTTAGTGACTGTTCTACATTTTTTATTACACGCATTTTCAAAAGTATTCAAACCCATGGAACAACCCCTTTAAGTAAACACCCAGTGAAAGGTGTCATTGCTATAAAATGTCTTATAGTAGTATCTTCTGTTCCTCATAATGAACTGTTAGGTGTTATTTTAATGACAGAATAACAGGTTCACTACCTGATCAAGCAGCAATGATACTAACAACCACAAAGGATGTAGACTGATAACACAGAACATGATCAAATGGAGATAACTTAGTATAGCTAATAATGTCGCTGCCCACCTCCAGTTGTACAGCACAAAATTAATAATAAAAGATTAAGCAACCAATCAGATTCCATATTTCATTTCCCAAAGGAGCTGTTATGAATGGAACCTGGAATCTGATTGGTTGCTATGGGAAACTAATTCATTTGTACTCTCGCTTAGTGATAACGAATCAGTGTTTCCTAAAATGGCAGCTGCACATGTTACAAAGTGAAAGTAAGAAGCCCGGGAATGCAAGATCACCCATAATGCCGTGCAGAAAGCCAATCCGCAGCCATCCCCTTTGATATCGCATCCCTATAAAACCCTCATCCCGTGTGGTCGCTTCCATTGTCCTGTGAGCTGAGCACACATGGCATGTGCTCATGCAATAGGGACAGTGTTGTTGAACACAATTAATAGAAGAATATTGGAGAGGGAGACTGTAGCAAGGTTAGAACCCATTATTATCTTTATGCACCACTGAACATCAGTATTTTGTGGGAGCAATATGGCATTATTATGTGGGCACTGTTTGAAAGCATTATTTGAATACTTTCTGGTGGTATTATTCAGACGCTGAATCATTGTATTTTTTGGGCAATGATACCTTGTGAGTTATTTTCAGTCACTACATTGAGCTACAGCATGCCAGTAATCAAAGAATACCTGAATGGACGAATAAAAGCACTTGAAAGGGATATTAAGTTAGCATGAGTTCATGTGCAAGAGTTCCTGAGTTGGAAAAGGGGGTCAAGAGCATTTTAAGGAAATATGAGTCGGTGTAAGTGCCTACACGAGTTAGTGCACTAAAGTGAAGAAGTATAAGGGGTGTATGTAGATATCTATAGGAATATTATGTGGGCACTGTGTGGTACTAAATATTTGAGTCCTTTATAGTATTGTTTGAGAAATTTACAGTAGTATTAATAGAGTGACATTGCACTTCTATTTATGTTTAACTACAGTCATTTGTCTAGGGCAGCGGTCAGCAAACTTTGGCACTCCAGATGTGGTGAAACTACAACTCCCAACTTTCCCCCATTCACTTCTGTTGGAGTTCTGAAAACAGCTAAGCAAGTGTGCATGCTGGGAGTTGTAGTTTCATCACAGCTGGCGTGCCGAAGGTTGCTGATCCCTGGTCTAGGGTAACATCAATGTGTCCCTTGACTGTGGTCATATGATAGATGGTCATTAGAATGCAAAAGGGACTGGGTTGAAAAAAAGAATGTACTCTGCACATTGTCATGTAATATGTTAGTAATATATACATGATGATCTCCCATGTGAATATTCAGATTTTCTTTATTTGTTGTTTTTTCTTTCTTGAAATACTACAATAAATACTGTAATCCTTACTGTACCAGGGAATACTACATAGAAAAATGCATTTTGAAATATGGCAGCTCACATATAGTTGTACGATACCATACCAGCAAAAACACTTTAAATATATATAGTTTTTCACAAAATTTATTATATTTTGTTAAACCATTAATTTTGGAGTGTTTATTGGTTCCAGTGGTATTATTTGTTACTGGAGTGGTCCATAAATTAGCAATAATAAAAGGCATTTGCAGCGTTCAGCAGTATTCCGATAATGGAAAAACTGACATTTCAGATTGTCAAGCTTCTGGGATGCCCTCATCAAGCTAAATAAACTGCATGTCTGAAATTTAAATAGCATTTACCACAGCTTGAATGTCATGAAGGGAAAATTCTATAAATTAGCCCTGGCTGATGTTTTAGGCTGGTTCAGATGTAGGAGAAGTAGTCTGTATCCTTCTAACCTAGACCAGTGGCCCCCAACCTTTTTTGCACCAAGGCCCGGTTTCTCGCTAGACAATTTCCCCTGGGCCCGGGGGGGGGGGAGATGGTGGTGGGCGGGGGGGTTGGATGGGGGGGGTGCTGCGGTTGTTTGGGGGGGCCCCCACACAGTAGTTATTCCCCATTAGTGCCCCCACACAGTAGTTATACCAGTATAGTGCCCCCACACAGTAGTTATACCAGTATAGTGCCCCCACACAGTAGTTATACCAGTATAGTGCCCCCACACAGTAGTTATACCAGTATAGTGCCCCCTCACAGTAGTTATACCAGTATAGTGCCCCCACACAGTAGTTATACCAGTATAGTGCCCCCACACAGTAGTTATACCAGTATAGTGCCCTCCACACAGTAGTTATACCAGTATAGTGCCCCCACACAGTAGTTATACCAGTATAGTGCCCCCCACACAGTAGTTATACCAGTGTAGTGCCCTCACACAGTAGTTATAGTAGCATAGTGCCCCCCACACAGTAGGTATAGTAGCATAGTGCCCCCCACACAATAGTTATAGTAGTATAGTGCCCCCACACAGTAGTTATAGTAGCATAGTGCCCCCCACACAGTAGTTATAGTAGCATAGTGCCCCCCACACAGTAGTTAGAGTAGCATAGTGCCCCCCACAACAGTAGTTATACCAGTATAGTGCCCCCACACAGTAGTTATAGTAGTATAGTGCCCCCACACAGTAGTTATAGTAGCATAGTGCCCCCCACACAGTAGTTATAGTAGCATAGTGCCCCCCACACAATAGTTATACCAGTATAGTGCCCCCACACAGTAGTTATAGTAGCATAGTGTTCCCCACACAGTAGTTAGAGTAGCATAGTGCCCCCACACAGTAGTTAGAGTAGCATAGTGTCCCCCACACAGTAGTTAGAGTAGCATAGTGCCCCCACACAGTAGTTATAGAAAGCATAGTGTCCCCCACACAGTAGTTAGAGTAGCATAGTGCCCCCCCACACAGTAGTTATACCAGTATAGTGCCCCCACACAGTAGTTATAGTAGCATAGTGTTCCCCACACAGTAGTTAGAGTAGCATAGTGCCCCCACACAGTAGTTAGAGTAGCATAGTGTCCCCCACACAGTAGTTAGAGTAGCATAGTGCCCCCACACAGTAGTTATAGAAAGCATAGTGTCCCCCACACAGTAGTTAGAGTAGCATAGTGCCCCCCCACACAGTAGTTATACCAGTATAGTGCCCCCACACAGTAGTTAGAGTAGCATAGTGCCCCCACACAGTAGTTATAGAAAGCATAGTGCCCCCACACAGTATAGTAGCATAGTGCCCCCACACAGTAGTTAGAGTAGCATAGTGCCCCCACACAGTAGTTAGAGTAGCATAGTGCCCCCACACAGTAGTTAGAGTAGCATATTCCCCACACACAGTAGTTAGAGTAGCATAGTGCACCCACACAGTAGTTAGAGTAGCATAGTGCCCCCACACAGTAGTTAGAGTAACACAGTGCCCCCACACAGTAGTTAGAGTAGCATAGTGCCCCCACACAGTAGTTAGAGTAACATAGTGCCCCCCACACAGTAGTTAGAGTAGCATAGTGCCCCCACACAGTAGTTAGAGTAGCATAGTGCCCCCACACAGTAGTTAGAGTAGCATAGTGCCCCCACACAGTAGTTAGAGTAGCATAGTGCCCCCACACAGTAGTGCCCATAGTGCTCCTCTCCTTCAGTTTTGTAAAATAATAAAAAAACCCAAATATTTATACTTACCTCCATCAGCCTGGCAGCGCTGCGATGCAGGCCTCCTCCGGCCTGTGTCCCGCTCTGCACGGCTCAGGCAGCGCGATGACGTCATCGCACCGCCTGAGCTGGCCTCTGATAGGCTACAGGCACTAGGCCTGCAGCCTATCAGAGGAACGGGCAGGGGAGACGCCTCTCCCTGCCCCACGGCAGCACAGGCATCTGTATCGCAGTCCTGAGGACGGCGATACAGATGACTATGGAGATGAGCGCTTCCACAATGGAAGCGCTTATCTCCTTGTCCCCTGCCACCGCCACGGCCCGGCAGACATCGATTCAGGGCCCGGTCCTGGGCCGCGGCCCGGTGGTTGGGGACCGCTGCCCTAGACAATCCTCTCTTTTCTGTTGCTGCCCATGCATATTGATTTACAATGCCCATATGCCATTTTATGTAGCTTTAGCAACTAATAGCTTGTTTATATTATTCTGTTGGCATTCACCCTCTAGGAAGTGTTCACGATAAAAGTACAGGTAATAAGTACATAAAGGATTACTAACAAAAAAAACTTAAACTCTTTTAAAAAGCCTCTGTCAGTATAGTCAACCATATTAAATAAGGCATACTGCCTGGTAGTTTTAATCATGCTGATTAAAAAATACCTTTCTTTTGTCTGTATATTAAACAGCTGCAGAGATATTTGCATTTTATCCATATGCAAATGAGCACATTGGAGCACCAGGGAGCAGGGTTGAATCCTATGCTTAAAAAGCTAATGCATATTATTGGTTAATTTACAGAAACAATATGTGATTATAAAGACATTGGTAATATGTATTAGCTTTCTAAGTATAGAAAACCACACTTCCTAATGTGATTAGGCTGTAGCCTGGAGGTAAGTGGGCAGCCTAGCATGTAGATGTCCTAGGTTCAAATTCAGGAGAGTAAAGTAATTAACACAGAAGAAGACAGTACACTGCTACAGATTGATCTGGATAGATTGGAGGCTTGGGCAGAGAACTGGCAGATGAGGTTTAACACTGACAAATGTAAGGTTATACACAATGGAAAAAGACCTAGGAATTTTAGTGAACAGCAAACTAAGCTGTAGAAACCAGTGTCAGACAGCTGCTGCCAAGGCCAATAAGATAATGGGTTGCATCAAAAGAGGCATAGATGCCGGTGATGGGAACATAGTCCTGCCACTTTATAAATCACTAGTCAGACCACACATGTAGTACTGTGTACAGTTCTGGGCTCCTGTGAACAAGGCAGACATAGCAGAGCTGGAGAGGGTTCAGAGGAGGGCAACTAATGTAATAACTGGAATGGGTGGACTACAGTACCCAGAAAGAATATCAAAATTAGGGTTATTCAGCTTAGAAAAAAGACGACTAAGGGAAAATCTAATAACTATGTATAAATATATCAGGGTTCAGTACAGAGATCTCTCCCATGATCTATTTATCCCCAGGACTGTGACTGTGACTAGGGGACATCCTCTGCGACTGGAGGAAAGAAGGTTTGTACACAAACATAGAAGAGGATTCTTTACGGTAAGCGAAGTTAGACTATGGAACTCTATGCCTGAGGAGGTGGTGATGGCAAGTTCACTAAAAGAGTTCAAGAGGGGCCTGGATGTATTTCTGGAGTGTAATAATATTACTGGTTATAGTTACTAGAGATGGGTCGTTGATCCAGGAAGTTATTCTGATTGCCTGGTTGGAGTCAGGAAAGAATTTTCCCCCCTAAATTGGGGAAAATTGGCTTCTACCACACAGGGTTTTTTTGCCTTCCTCTGGATCAGCTAGCAGGATAACAGGCCAAACTGGATGGACAGATGTCTTTTTTCGACCTTATAAACTATGTTACTATGTTAATTCTAGTTTTTTTTTCTTCAGTTATTTTTTTCTACCTCATTTAACCTATAATAAAAGGCTATTGCCTTACTATATTGAGAATAGAGGTTGCGTACGCTTAGAAAGCTAATACATATTACTAGTGTCTTAATCATACAGTGGGGAAAAAAAGTATTTAGTCAGCCACCAATTGTGCAAGTTCTCCCACTTAAAAAGATGAGAGAGGCCGGTAATTGACATCATAGGTAGACCTCAACTATGAGAGACAAAATGAAAAAACAAATCCAGAAAATCACATTGTCTGATTTTTAAAGAATTTATTTGCAAATTATGGTGGAAGCTACGTATTTGGTCACCTACAAACAAGCAAGATTTCTGTCTCTCACAGACCTGTAACTTCTCCTTTAAGAGGCTCCTCTGTCTTCCACTCATTATCTGTAGTAATGGCACCTGTTTGAACTTGTTATCAATATAAAAAACACCTGTCCACAACCTCAAACAGTCACACTCCAAACTCCACTATGGTGAAGACCAAAGAGCTGTCGAAGGACACCAGAAACAAAATTGTAGATCTGCACCAGGCTGGGAAGCCTGAATCTGCAATAGGCAAGCAGCTTGGTGTGAAGAAATCAACTGTAGGAGCAATAATTAGAAAATGGAAGACATACAAGACCACTGATAATCTCCCTCGATCAGGGGCTGCATGCATGATCTCGCCCCGTGGGGTCAAAATGATCACAAGAACTGTGAGCAAAAATCCCAGAACCACACGGGGGGGCCTAGTGAATGACCTGCAGAAAGCTGGGACCAACATAACAAAGGCTACCGTCAGTAACACACTACGCCGCCAGGGACTTAGATCCTGCAGTGCCAGGCATGTCCCCCTGCTTAAGCCAGTACATATCCGGGCCCGTCTGAAGTTTGGATGTTCCAGAAGAGTATTGGGAGAATGTCATATGGTCAGATGAAACCAAAGTAGAACTGTTTGGTAGAAACACAACTCGTCGTGTTTGGAGGAGAGTGAATGCTGAGTTGCATCCAAAGAACACCATACCTACTGTGAAGCATGGGAGTGGCAACATCATGCCTTGGGGCTGTTTCTCTGCAAAGGGACCAGGATGACTGATCCGTGTACATGAAAGAATGAATGGGGCCATGTATCGTGAGATTTTGAGTGCAAACCTCCTTCCATCAGCAAGGGCATTGAAGATGAAATGTGGCTGGGTCTTTCAGCATGACAATGATCCCCAGCACACCGCCAGGGCAACGAAGGAGTGGCTTCATAAGAAGCATTTCAAGGTCCTGGAGTGGCCAGTCTCCAGACTAGCCAGTCTCCAGATCTCAACCCCATAGAAAACCTTTGGAGGGAGTTGAAAGTCCGTGTTGCCCAGCAACAGCCCCAAAACATCACTGCTCTAGAGGAGATTTGCATGGAGGAATGGGCCAACATACCAGCAACAGTGTGTGCCAACCTTGTGAAGACTTACAGAAAACGTTTGACCTCTGTCATTGCCAACAAATGTTATATAACAAAGTATTGAGATGAACTTTTGTTATTGACCAAATACTTATTTTCCACCATAATTTGGCAATTAAATTCTTTAAAAATCAGACAATGTGATTTTCGGTATTTGTTTATTCATTTTGTCTCTCATAGTTGAGGTCTAACTATAATGTCAATTGCAGGCCTCTCTCATCTTTTTAAGTGGAAGAACTTGCACAATTGGTGGCTGACTAAATACTTTTTTTCCCCACTGTATATTGTGCCTTTGAATAATAGGGTTGATCAGGATGACAGAGTCTCTTTATAAGAAATGTAGGGAAAAGATCCCTTATTCTGGTGCATGTGTCCTTGGCAACTCCCCTGATGCGGGCAGTAAATCAACAAAAAATATATCCTTTTTGGACCAGACTTTTAGATATAACCATCATATAACCATTCATATATCTATAACTTCTTTATCGATAAATCATTCAAAGGATAACCATTCAAGAGACAACATAGCTATGATAAAGAGTGTTGTCACTTAAGCAGGATATTACATTTTCCTGTACGTTGGCTTACTGTCTAGATAATTTTTAAAGGGAATCTGTCACCAGTTTTATGGTTTCCTAACTAAGGGAAAGATAAGCAAGTGACAGATTCTCTTAGCAAAATGCTGGGTCACTTTCTTTAACTGACCCAGCTGTTTTGCCAGAATAGAACAGCTGCAGTGCATAATGATAAGTCCTAAATATTCAAGAGCTCCTGGCTTTCCCTGCCCACCTGTTGCTAATTCAGTTAGAAAAAAACTGTCAATCAGAGGCAGGTGGATGGGAGAGCCATGAACTCACAAATATTGGGATTCATAAGCATGTGCTGGAGCTGTTAGCAGGCTTGTACCTAGCCTGAGGCAGAAATTGAAATGGCGCACCCTCCTCTATGCCAAATTTTTAACCTAACCCCTTCCCTTCTAACATTACATAAAACACACAAGATAATACAGTGTCACATACCTCTTACATCCACTAATGTTTCCTCTGATGTAAATGTTCTCTTTCATCTTCTCCTTTCGAACCAGACCACCATGATGATTTCTTTCAGCCATCTCTTGTTTTTGCAGAGTTTGACAGACATCTATGTTCCCATCATCCTCCCACTTTCTGAACACCCCATCCTGCCACCCCCAATACTGTGCCCACTGTGCTCCCCAATACTATACTTCAGAAACAGTACATCTAAAAATACTCATACCACACAAATAGTACCCCATCAATAATTAATGGCAAGCAGTGCCCTAAAAATAACTGCACCAAGCAAATAGTGCCCCTTGCCACAAACATAATGTCCCCTAAACATAATTGTGCTCAGCTGATACTGTGCTAGGGTGCCCTCAAAGAAATAGCACTCCCAAACGTCCTACCAATAGTAATAATTCTTTGCCAGAGTGCACAGTAGTAATAGCGCCCCCCAACAGTAATAATGTCCCCACTGTACCCATACTAGTAATCATGTTCTCCATAGTCCCCAGTAGTTATAAAGCTCTTCATAATGCCTTCCCAGTAGTAATAATTCTCCTTATAATGTGTGACAGTAGAAAATGCCCACTAATGTGTGCCAGTACAAAAATGCCCCCTTATAATATGCACTACTACAAAAAATACGCCCTTATGTGTACCAGTGCAAAAAATGCCCCCTTAAAATGTGTGCCTGTAAAAAAAGACCCCTTATCATGGCTATCACAAAAATGCCGCCGTTAGGCGTGTCAGTACAAAAAGTACCTCCTCTTTGTGCCCCCAGTAGAACCAGTGTCCCCATAGTGTCCCTATAATGTGTGTCAATGCCCCCTTATATGTTCCAGTACAAAAAATATCCTCTCTCAGTGCCCCCAGTTGAGCTAATGTCCCCATAGCACCCCCATAATGTATGCCAGCATAAAATCCCCCTATTTTATACTGGCACATTTTGAAGAATATACTACAGTATGATCATTAGTGGCAGAATGATCTAGTCTGTTACATCAGGCACCGGTGTCTGAAAATCCTGGTTGATCCACTCCTGATTCACCTTTATGAAGATTAGTTTTTCAACATTTGCCACCACCTTCTGGTTGAGGTTCTGCGGCATGTCCAACTGCTGATGGGTGGTTTCTTTAGTAGACGGCCGAAAAAAAAATGCTCATCATGGACTCCATACTGAAGTTGCTGTATATTGAGCTGGTGCTGCTCCTGAACCCCCTCCCCCTTACAAGTCATAGCAGTGGAGCGTGAGAGCAGAGTGTCCCTCTACTCAGGCTTTCCTGTGGATAGCAGATGACACTCATAGGCAGTGACTAATTGACTACAGTCTCTGTAGTAGTCTCTGTAGTAGTCCATTTTGCATGAAGATTTAAAAATACCCTAATTTTTAACTGGTAACGAGGCTCTAACAATGTGGATAGCTAGTAGTCACCCCCTGCCGAATCCCGACAATGCAGCTGTCATTAAGCATACAAAAAAGCATGCATCTGGCCATTTGCGCAAGGAACTCAGAGGGCCTTCCTGCCTCCATCCCCACTGCATACTGCCATGGTCTGTTGGGGTCATCTTCGTCGTCACCCTCTAGTGCATGCAAGTTTCCTGGACATTTTTAACAGCTCCAATGTTTGTATGACAATCCTTAGCTGGCAGAGGACAGGACTAGAAATATTGCCATATAACTTTGCAGAAGTTTAACAAATACAGTAACTTCATAAACAGTTTTCTGCTCTTGCTTCTTTCCTTAGACTTTTAATATTAAATCTAGGGGCTTAGAGGCCACAGTGACTATTTTGTTAGTATTCCTATTACCTATTATAGAACTGCCATAGAGATCCTGATCTTATTTTATTTCCTATTGTTCATATAATGCCAAAATATTCTGCATCATTGTACAGAGATTGTCACCAGGCACACCAATCACCAAAGGGGCTATCAATCTAATTTGACAAATTCAGTCACATGCAGGAAGGTCAATTTCATAGAAAGGCAATAAACTTTTTAGTATATTTTTGGAATATGGGAGGAAACCCAAATGAAAACGAATGTTTAAACTCCATGCAGATGTTATTCTTGGGTGAATCTGAACCCAAGATTTCCATTAAGACACCATGCTTCTCCCTAAATACTTCAATGCAACTCTCTTCTGCATTTCCTCTCCCCAGACCCCTCACATATTACTTTCTACTTCTGTAGGGACAGAACCCCTTTTGTATGTCTTTTTATATGACTATTGCAGTGTAGAGGAAGAAGTGTAAGATTGTGATTGAAACCAGTCACATCAAAGTATTCAGGTCTTTCAGTTTGCACTTTTGATGCCTAGAATATGAAATGAAAAACAATAAAATACCAAATGATGCACTTATAAGAACATCTTACATTAGTTGCAGAATGCTTTTAAGCATTTTAAAGCTTTTATTTTTGGACTGGCAGAGATGGTACCCTGAAGCCAAGGAAATATAGAAAATGAATGTTAATTAAACTGGAAACCTGCTGTTTTTCACTAGAAAGGTGATTTTTGAAATCCTTTAATCTGTAAATGATTTGGCCCCATCTCTTTGTTACTATAAACATATTTGTTACTACTGTATATGCTAATTTTATATATTGTGATAATCTTGTAAATGTAATGTGTCCTTGTCATCGGTTATAGATAGAGATAAGCGAATCGAAGCTGACAAGGTGGAATTCGATCCGAATTTTAGGAAATATTCGATTCGCACCGAATCAGAATTTCCTCACGCTTTGTAGTAATGAATCACATTTTTTTCCTAAAATGGCTGCTGCACATGTTAGGACATGGAGCAAGGAACTCTGGGAACGAGGGATTACCCACAATGCCATGCATGCAGCCAATCAGCAACCATTCAGCCCTGTGATTTCACAGCCCTATAAATGGCCTCGGCCATCTTGGATTCTGCCATTTTCCAGTGTACTTAGTGCAGGGAGAGATGTTAGCAGGCGCTAGAGACAGTGCTAGGAAAGATTTGCCGTTTGCTCGTGCCCTTTAAGGAGGACACTTTGTCAATCGTCAGGACTGCGGGAAGAACAACGTCATTCCACTGATTCATATCCTGGAAAAGATGCTGAATATGGCTGGTCAGGGGACTGCAGACGTGGCGCCTACATCTCTCGGCCACATTAGCCCTGTGGGGCTGAACTGGAGGAGGAGGACATTGGAGCACAAGCAATGTGTAACAAAATGGGTGGTTTTTACAGGGCGACGAGGAAGACAATGCAGAGGACCCAGACACACCATGTCAGTATGCAGTAGAGATGGAGGCAGGGAGGTCCTCCGAGTCACTTGTGCAAATGGCCCGATGCATGCTCAGTTGCTTGCGTAGTGACAGCCGACTTGTCACCATTCAGCAGAGGGATAACTACTGGCTCTCCACCATGTTAGACCCTTGCTACCAGTCCAAAATGGGGACCTTTTTTACACCCAGTGAGAGGGAGGACAAACTGAACTACTATCGAGACATCCTATGTAGACAGTTGTCCGCTGCCTATCTGTGCCATCGTCCATCCAGGTCTGGCCGAGGGGAGGGGTGCCCTCTGCGCTCATGTTCCACTGCCATGGCTGCTGGGGGTGGGGTGGCAGGAGTATTACCAACTCCATCAGCTGATGAGCAGCTTTCTTTACCCGCATAGTAAAAAAACTACTCACCAGCAGCTAGACATAGAGCAGAACCTGAACCAGCAAGTGGTGGCATACTTAGAGTGCACCCTGCCACCCGTCAAGATCCACTGGACTACTGGGCAGCCAAACTGGATTTGTGGTCACAACTAGCCAAGTTTGCCCTGGAAAAGCTTCCTGCTCGGCCAGTAGTGTAGCATCAGAGCGGGTGTTTACTGCGGCGGGGGCCATAGTTACCCCCAGGAGAACTCGCCTGTCCACACAAAATGTGGAGAGACTGACCTTTGTCAAGATGAATCAGGCATGGATCAGGCAGGATGTCTACCCACCAATGCCTGATGCATCAGATTAGATCATTCATGCTGCCTCACCCAAACCTTGACAAAAGAGAATGCTTTCTCCTGGCTACCTGTCTCAGCTAGTATTCTGATGCTGCCACCCGCCTGATGCCACACATCTGATGCCCAGTGCTCCTTCTTATACCCACCATCGTCAGTGGGTACTGTTACTGCCACCCACCTCCCCACTCTGTCACTGGGTCACTCTGTGGTCTCCTGATGCTGCCATCTCCACAATATGTCACCTTGCCACTCTGTGGCCTACTCATGCTGCTGCTGCCACCTCCACACTCTGTCATTGTACAACTCTGAGGCCTCCCCATGCTGCTGCTGCCACCTCCACATTATGTCACCTTGCCACTCTGTGGCCTCCTGATGCTTCTGCCGTCACCTCCAGACTCTGGCATTGTGCCACTGTGTGGCCTCCTGTTGCAGCTGCCACCTCCACACTCTGGTCTCCTCATGCTGCTGCCACCTCCATACTCTATTCTGTCATTGTGTCCCTCTGTGGCCTCCTCCTGATGCTGCTGCTGTCACCTCAGACTCTGTCAGTGTGACACTCTGTGACCTCATGATACTGCTGCCACCTCCACACTCTGGTTTCCTCATGCTGCTGCCACACACTGTCATTGTGCCATTCTGTGGGGCCTCCTGATGCTGCTGCTGCCACCTCCACACTCTGTCATTGTGCCACTCTGTGGCCTCTTCCTGATGCTGCTGCCACCTCCACACTCTGTCATTGTGCCACTCTGTGGCCTCTTCCTGATGCTGCTGCCACCTCCACACTCTGTCATTCTGCCACTCTGTGGCCTCCTCTTGATGCTGCTTCCACCTCCAGACTCTGTCACTGTGCCACTCTGTGGCCTCCTGCTGATGCTGCTGCCACCTCCACACACTGTCATTGGGCTACTTTGTGGTCTCCGCATGCTGCTGCCAACTAACCACTCTGTCACTGGAACACCCTGTGGACTTCTCATGCTGTTCCCACCCTCCCCACTTCATGACTTGGCCACTATTTTTCCTTTTTGGCCTGGTTGACATTATTTATTTGACCCTTCTTCTGATCTGTCAGAAGGAAGGAAAATGAGACACACAACGGATCCTGTCTATGTAGCAGCTGTAAGTCCTACATGACATGGTCCCTATTTTGCATCAGAATTGGCTTATGATTTGGTAGCCAAAAGCAGGAGTGGGTACAAAACACAGTAGACATGCAAATATTCCATTCACATGTCCTCTCTGTTTTGGATCCACTCCTGTTTTTTGTTTTTTTGGCTTTAGCAATACTGATGGATTACTGACCAAATGCTGACCGAGTGAAGGCAGATGCTCAACAGACAGGATCTGTTTTTTGGGGGTTATTGTTCTGACGGATCTGAGGAAGGGCAAAAAAAAATCAGTGACGTCAACACAAACTTACTGCTGACACACACTCCACTCTGTCAGGGGTGGGGCTCTACTTGTATAAGCATTTAATAGAACAGGTTCTGTAGAAATCTATGTGGAATCAGTGAATTGGTGTAAAAGGAGTGCGCTCTTTCACGCTATAGTAGGATTTTGGGCCTGTGCACGGTTCTTTATACCTGGCACAAACATTGACCTGTAAGGCTGAGTTCACATTTAAGTTGTTTGGCCAGTTTTGGCCCCATAACTGCCCAAATATGTTAAGTGTGCAGTGATTCTAAGAGCGACGCCTGTCATCTGCATGTCATACTGACTCACAGTATTGTTTCACTGCCACAGCAGACTCCCTATGCATGTTACTGCAAGGCACAGTGTTCTACACCACTATACAGGTTCTCTGCAGCCATGAAATAGCAGTTTTTAACGTTATTCGCCACAATTAAATTTGGATCGAATCTTTTCGGAAAATTTGGCAAACCGGCCCAATCGAATTTTTGAGAAATTCCCTCATCTTTAGTTGTAGGATGTGTTGCAGGAATGTTGAATGTTAGAGACACTTGTAAATGTTAAAATCACTCAGAGGCAAACCGGCTTATGGTTGCGCAATCTAGATATACCAGATATAACAGCGCTAGTTATTCACAAAAATACAGAACTTGACTTCAGCAGTTGTCTTTCACAGAGTACTAGCATTTTTTGGTACTCAGATATAGGGTTGAGCGATATACCGGTATTAACGGTATACCGCGGTATTAATAAACAGCGATATAGCGATATCGCCGTTTCTTAATTACTGCTGTATTTTTAGTGATGTCATAGGGGCAGTCGCACTTTAGTGCTTACTGCCTCTAAAACGTCCGGGGCACAAACGGCACAGTGGAGAAGGAGAGAGTCCCTCCCTCCCAACTGTGATCTGGCTGCCGCTGGCACCAATGAGTGTTGAGGAGGGGAGGGGCTGTGGCCGCTGCGCCACCAATGTGAAGAGAGGAGGAGGGGCTAACAAGTATAGACTTCGGGTGCCGGCTATATCATGTACCCGGCACCCGGCCTCAATAACAGGAAGCTGCAATCCCGTGAACTGCGGCAATTAACCCCTCAGGTGCGGCACTTGAGGGGTTAATTGACGGGGTTCGGCAGGATCCCAGTCATTGAGGCCGGGTGCCGGCTATGTAATATGGCCGGCACCCGCAGTCTTTACTTGTATTAAGAGGTTAATTAAATTCATTGGTGGCACAGTGCGCCCCCCCAACCCCCCAGTATTATAATTATGAACATTGGTGGAGCAGTGCGCCCAACCCCCCTCGACCCCTCCAGTATTATAGTCATTGGTGGCAGTGGCCACAGGGTCCCCTCCTCCCCTCCATTGGTGGTTCAGTGGTAGCTTCTGATCGGAGCCCCAGCAGTGAAATTGCGTGGCTCCGATCGGTTACCATGGCAGCCAGGATGCTACTGAAGTCCTGGCTACCATGGTAAGCTCCCTGCTGCCGTGTGCACAAAGCCCAGGACAGTAGGGAGAGTGAGATCCTATTCACCCTAATAGATCTCTATTAGGGTGAAGAGGACAAGGGATGAAAAGATCCCAGGTTCTAGCCCCTAAGGGCGCTAATAGTAAGTAAAAAAGTTTAAAAAAAAAACACCAAAATGTTAAACCACCCCCTTTTTCAATTTTACATATAAAAATATATAAACAATAAAAAATAACATATTACGTATTGCGACTAGAAATGAGCGACTTTCATGTTATGAAATTTATATACGCTTCGTTTGGTGGTAAAAGGTGAATTGCGTTATGGATTCCGTTACCACGGACCATAACGCAATTCTATGATGGAATGCATAACGGAATGTCTTTAGAGGCATTCCGTTATTAATTACGTCATAATAGAAGACTATGGCCTGCATAAGGAATCCGTCACATTTCCGTTATGCAGCTCATAGTCTTCTATTATGACAGAATGAATAACGCAATGCCTCTAAAGACATCATAGAATTGCATTATGGTCCGTGGTAACAGAATCCATAAGGCAATTCACCTTTTACCACCAAACGAAGCATGTACGAATTTCATAACATGAAAGTCGCTCATCTCTAATCGCCACGTTCCATAAAAGTACAAGCTATTAAAGTATTGAAAAATATTTCCTATGCGGGAAACGCCGTAACAGGAAAAAAAAATGTTAAAAACACGCTGTTCGCCATTTTTGTAGGCACCTTGTCCCCTTAAAAATAGGATAGGACTGTTCTATTATGGGCCGGACCTTCCATAAAATGCGGAATACAAGCGGCTTTTTTGGGGTTTTATTTTTCTTTCACGTGGTATCGAGTATCGCAATACTTTTTTATGGGGCCGAAACTGAATCAAAATTTTGGTATTGTGACAATCCTAGTCATGGGGGCATAACGTCATCTCAGGTCCATAAGGTCACAAAGAAATGCCATCTACCGGCTGTGACCCCCGGAGCCAGGAGACTGCGCTGGATAAGATTCGCAGTGCTCTGGGGGCTGCCGCGCGGAGAGGCCGGGGCTGAGGTACAGTAACAGTCACTGCGCTCTGGGGTTGCGGTAATATGGCTGTAGTGTGTAGGGACTAAGACCCATATGGGAAGCATCGGTCTTTAGAAATGACCCCCAATGTTTTATTTGGCTGAAAGGCATGATGCCAAGGTGCCCTTTCTGACAATGTGCACCTATGATGGGCACACTCTGAACAACCCACTTATCAAGGTTTTCCACCAGCATATCCCATTTTCTATGGGAGCACCAAAGATAACTGATCGCTGTTATCCCAAGCACTCCCATAGAGAATGAATGGAACAGCAGGGGGCACGCCTGACCAGCCGCTCCATCAGATTGGGGGGGGGGGCGGTGACCCTGTTCTTAATGGGGCAACTAAGAGATATTTCTGTATGGGGGCATCAAGGAGACATTATAATGTATGGGGCAACAAGGAAACACGAGTACATGTTTTGAGTATTTGTTAAAATTCTAAATGGGCATTTATCGCGATATATATCGTTATCGCGATACATTTCTTAATATCGTTATCGTGGGAATATTTTTGATATCACCCAACCCTACTCAGATATGCCTTAACTTTCAATAGGTCTGAATTCCACAACAACTGCATGATCACAAGAAGCATATGTGAAACACATATCTACACTGTCAAACTAAAAGGTACCGAAAAAAATCCACACTGGAGATGACAGGAACGGAATAATGATAGTCCCAGATGGGAGTCCAGCAATAGAGTGGATGGAAGATGGCAATAGCACACAGGTTGAGAGTGGATGAATGGCAGAGAACAGCAAAAAGCTATACTGAACTGACCCTGCGTTGAATACAACCCAAAAAGACATATCAACAACTCAGTAACACAAACTTTAAAGCACATCATTAAAGACTGTAGATCACAAATCTCCAAGAACACAGATACTTCACTAGGTAGAAGATAAAACAAATTTAGAAATAAATGTACATAGAATACATTATCCCCAGCAACCAGAGTAGAATAAGGCCTGGACACACCATGTGGATTCAGCTACATACTACTGCCTGTTTCCTGCTGCAGACCCTTTTCAAAATCCTGCTTATGCATCTGGATGGGGACATTGGTCATTTTGATTTCTTTTGAATGGATGATGACTATAAACACACTTTAATATATCATGTAATATTCTCTAGGAAAAGATTTATTCAAAAAGCAAATATTCTATGGTAAGATAATTATCCCATGATCACTACTGTGGGGATGAAGACATAGTTATAAAACTAAGAACCTACAGTTCTGTTCAGGACAATAAACAGGCTATCCCAAGAATCCAGACCTCAATGTTATTAAATGTGTTTGGGATCACTTGGATTGTGAGAAATGGCACTCAAATGCACCCAGGAACTATATAGGAACTAGCTATATACAGGAATTAATATATGCTTACTATCGACACTGAACAATAAATACATTGAAGATAAAGGCAATTGTAACTCTAAATTTGATGTTTACATAGTAACATATAACATAGTTTATAAGGCCGAAAAAAGACATCTGTCCATCCAGTTCGGCCTGTTATCCTACAAGTTGATCCAGAGGAAGGCAAAAAAAACCCTGTGAGGTAGAAGCCAATTTTCCCCACTTAAGGGGAAAAAAATTCCTTCCCAACTCCAATCAGGCAATCAGAATTACTCCCTGGATCAACGACCCCTCTCTAGTAACTATAACCTGTAGCCCCTCTTGAACTCTTTTAGTGAACTCATCATCACCACCTCCTCAGGCAGAGAGTTCCATAGTCTTACTGCTCTTACCGTAAAGAATCCTCTTCTATGTTTGTGTACAATAACTTCCAGTTATTACTTTAGTTGCCCTCCTCTGAACCCTCTCCAGCTCTGCTATGTCTGTCTTGTTCACAGTAGCCCAGAACTGTGCACAGTACCCCATGTGTGGTCTGACTAGTGATTTGTAAAGTGGCAGGACTATGTTCTCATCACGGGCATCTATGCCTCTTTTGATGCAACCCATTATCTTATTGGCTTTGGCAGCAGCTGTCTGACACTGTTTTCTACAGCTTATTTTGCTGTTCACTAAAATTCCTAGGTCCTTTTCCATGTCAGTTTTACCCAGCGTTTTACCATTTAGTATGTACTGGTGACTTGCATTATTACTTCCTATGTGCATAACCTTACATTTGTCAGTGTTCAACCTCATCTTCCAGTTCTCTGCCCAAGCCTCCAATCTATCCAGATCCATCTGTAGCAGTGTATTGTCCTATTCTGTTTTAATTACTTTACATAGTTTAGTGTAATCTGCAAAAATTGATATTTTACTGTGCAAGCCTTCTACCAGATCATTAATAAATACATTGAAGAGAATAGGGCCCAGTACTGACCCCTGTGGTACCCCACTAGTGACAGTGACCCAATCTGAGTATGTACCGTTAATAAGCACCCTCTGTTTTCTATCACCGAGACAGTTACTTACCCATATACAGACATTTTCTCCCAGTCCAAGCATTCTCAATTTATATACTAACCTTTTATGTGGTACAGTGTCAAATGCTTTGGAGAAGTCCTTTTTGAATACTTGCACCACATTTGCTATGCGCCAATCCTGTGGAACACTTCCTGTCAGTATAGAGTCCTTAAATATTAGAAATAAGGGTCTGGCTATGACATTACTTAATTCTCTTAAGATACGGGGGTGTATGCCATCCGGTCCTGGCGATTTGTCTATTTTAATCTTTTTAAGATGCCACTGTACTTCTTCCTGGGTCAGACAGGGCACTTTTAATGAGGAATTTACTTTTATATTCTGCATTTCATCTGACAGTTTATTTTCCTCAGTGAATACAGTGGAGAAAAAAATATTTAATAGCTTTGCTTTCTCCTGATCGCTCTCTGCAACTCCCCCCTCATTACTATGTAAGGGGCCAACACCTTCAGATTTATACTTTTTACTATTTATATAATTGAAGAACATTTTAGGATTAAATATCACAGACGTATCGGTGGTGTTTAAAAAGTGAAAACAAAAAAACTTTATTAATAGTCACTTATTTTAAAAAAAGAAGGTGGGATTCATGTATTTTTGAACTAAAATATGTCTTACAGAACAGGATGACAGCAAGGTATCTTATTGAACATGCACCCGGTTGATACACTTTCAACCTGTTATTGGTGCAAACCTATCGCTGGCAGCCCTGTCCGATACCTAAAAAGGTGTGTTTGACCCAAATATTAGATAAGTTGGTGCCTCTCAGCATCAGACACCTAACTAGGGTCAGACATAACTGAAGCAGAGCTTAGACTTGAGGAAATGCCGGTATCTGAATGAGACAGGACACAGAGAGTCAATCAGTGTGTCCCAGCACATTGGTGCATGTCTACAGTCCAGCCAAATTCTTGTACATGCATATAATTGCTCTCTTCAGGACGGATAGCCTAACAGTGCTGCTTAAACATATAAACTGTCTTTGAGTTTGGTGATGCCCTGTGGCTCGACGTGTTTCTCACACTCATCAGGAGCCCATACATCCATACACCATAACATATAATTTGGAAGACAGAACGCTGCGCACGCTAAGACCCACGTGCATGCAGCGTCTCCGGCACGGCCGCCCCTTGGGATAGCCTGTTTATTGTCCTGCATGCACGCTAAGAACCACGTGCATGCAGCGTCTCCGGCACTGGGGCGGCCGTGCCGGAGACGCTGCATGCACGTGGTTCTTAGTGTGCGCAGCGTTCTGTCTTCCAAATTATATGTTATGGTGTATGGATGTATGGGCTCCTGATGAGTGTGAGAAACGCGTCGAGCCACAGGGCATCACCAAACTCAAAGACAGTTTATATGTTTAAGCAGCACTGTTAGGCTATCCGTCCTGAAGAGAGCAATTATATGCATGTACAAGGATTTGGCTGGACTGTAGACATGCACCAATGTGCTGGGACACACTGATTGACTCTCTGTGTCCTGTCTCATTCAGATATCGGCATTTCCTCAAGTCTAAGCTCTGCTTCAGTTATGTCTGACCCTAGTTAGGTGTCTGATGCTGAGAGGCACCAACTTATCTAATATTTGGGTCAAACACACCTTTTTAGGTATCGGACAGGGCTGCCAGCGATAGGTTTGCACCAATAACAGGTTGAAAGTGTATCAACCGGGTGCATGTTCAATAAGATACCTTGCTGTCATCCTGTTCTGTAAGACATATTTTAGTTCAAAAATACATGAATCCCACCTTCTTTTTTTAAAATAAGTGACTATTAATAAAGTTTTTTTGTTTTCACTTTTTAAACACCACCGATACGTCTGTGATATTTAGACTATAAACGTGGTGTATACCTGGAGTGTACTATTACATTTAGCCTGTGAAACATTTTAGGATTAGTTTTACTCTCTTTAGCAATTAATCTCTCGGTCTCTAGTTTGGCTGCTTTTATTTGTCTTTTACATATTCTATTTTTTCCTGATAGTTTTTCAATGCTTCCTTGCCACCCTCCTGTTTTAGTGATTTAAATGCTTTATTTTTGTCACTTATTGCATTCTTTACAGTTCTATTTATCCACATTGGTTTTTTCTTGTTTCTTATCATTTTATTCCCATAAGGTACGTACCTCTCACAATTGGATATTAGGATGCTTTTAAAAATATCCCATTTTGTGGCTGTATTTTTATTTTTGAGGATTTTGCCCCAGTTATTT
>ONZH01030482.1:0-22897 GCA_900303285.1 Rhinella marina | reverse complement strand
GTCTTGGTGTGGGTTTTGAATATATTGTACAAGAAACCAATTTCAAAGCAGGCAATTTCTTTTATAAGCATCAATGCAGTCTGTAAATGCATCATTGAGAAATCTGCTCCATGGTTTCACAAAGATTTGTACATTTGAAATGTTGTTGACTGAATACTAATAACTTAGGTCAATGTCCATAAGTAAGCTGTCTAACATCTAAATCAAGGTCTGTACTAGAAATCTAGTACCCATTAAGTGTGATAATATTACATTCAAGAAAGGCATCCTGGCCCTCTTGAAGTACTTTGGTTTTAGTGTCTTAGACCATCAACGTGGCACATGTGAATTGGGTTCTAAGTCTTGGTCCCTTGAGAAAGAATAGTAATTGGTTGCTGGGCAGCAATTGTAAATTTAAACTATTGTAATGATACCATGACTCTATAAAAAACTGGTAATTGGTTCCAAAGCCCCACAATGTCATCCTAAGACAAGATAAAATTAAGATTTACCCCTTCCAGACCAGGGCCATACTAGTACGGCGCTGGCTGGATCTTTAAAGATGGTGCCCTCTACTGAGCGGTGCAGGTGCCATAGGTGCGAGATGCCTGCTGTTTCATGCCCACAGACATTTAACACTACAGATGCCATGATCAAAACTGACCACGGCATTAGAGCATGTGTTTTACCAGAAATGCAAGCTTCTGGATATGGTCTGGCTACCCTGTGTGGTGATCGGAAGAGTCGGAGCTTGTATATAGCAGCCCCTGTCATAATGAATGACAGGAGGCTGCTGCATAGTGTTTCCTAAGGATCCCTTGCCTGCATTGGAGTCTATGAGAATAGCAATCTAATGATTGCTTGTTATAGTTCCCTATGGGAACTATAAAAAAGTGTAAAACAAATTTATTATAATTAAAAAAAAATAAAAATATAAAAATTCAAATAACCCCCCTTTACCCAAAATAAAAATACTAAAAAAAATAAAAAATACACATCATGGGGATCACCACGTTTAAAAACACCCATATTATAAAAATATAAAACTACCTTTTTAATAAGGCAAACGGTGAAACTGAAAAAAAGTCTCAAAATGCCTGGTTTGCCATTTTTGGTTGCTTTATTTCCCACAAAAAAAATTAAATGAAAAGTGATCAAGTTTTTATTATTTTATCAGTATCAAAACACAAGAAAAATTACACATGTAAGGATTTATACTGACCTGTAGAATGAAAGTAACTGGTCAGTTTTATCACATATTGAAAAATGTAAATAAAAAACCATAAAACTGTAACGAAATAGCTTTTTTTCCCAATTCCACCCCATTTGGAATTTGTTTTCTATTTCCCACTACATCATATGCAATATTAAATGGTGGCGTTGGAAAATACAACCTGCAAAAAACAATCCCTCAAACAGTATGTGAACGTAAAAATAAAAAAGTTATGGCTGTGGAAAGGCAGGGAGCGCAAAACGAAAACGGAAAAATGAAAAAACCTACAGGGTAGAAAGGGTTAAAGCGTAATAAGCAGCTAAGTACCACAGATTTATAACAGCCAGCTGGGAGCTAAAAATCAGTTTTTTGTATAAGGGACAACAGTTTCTTCAGGGTCCAATGTCCACAGTGCAGCACAAAAATAAAGTGGTGCAGTACTGACTTCCTGTCCAAGGAGCATCTCAACCGGGCACAGGTGAGCAGCAGTACAGAACATGTAGTATTACCACTGTACTGTAGAGAGGTGCTACTAAGCAGCAAATACAGGTGTTTTACCAGTGAAATGGCCATGTAGCTTGGTTAGATCTTCTGACCAGAAGTGTCTGAGGCATTGTACAGGTATGTTGAGTCTGGGTTCAGGTTACGATGGCCCAGGAAAGACCATTGTAACGTGACTTTCATCATATTATTTGAATTTCATGACTTGTACATACTGTAACATAAGTCTGACATAAGTGTTGTCCATAACATTTTACTTGTATCCAACTCTCTTGAGCTGCATTCCATATAAAACTAAATCAAGTGTATCAGCCAACACAACTTTTCAGTTAATAAAAATCTTCATACACTTACGCTGTCAAAAAGCTCACTTTACTTCCAATCTCAAAGGACTAATGTCTGCTTTGTAAGGCAAAAGTTTCCAAAATCCAGATTAATGACCAAACCTGGATTTCTAGAACTGCCCATAGCATGCACAATGCCATGTTCATGATATAAATTTGCTATAAAAAATATTGCCAAAATGTTGTAAGCATTTATTGACTTTAACGTGAAGAAAATTGTCTACATGGCACTGTTATAAAAATGAGACTAGAAAATAAAGAGTTTTGGCAGAGGTGAAAGAATTCTCAACCTCCATGCAAATAAATGTTAAAGAGGACCTCTTATTTCTCCTTCACCCAGTTGCACTATTCCACACTTCAAAAATAAGGTATGCTGACATATATTGGCATGAGGGAGGCCAATAGGACTTTCTTTTAGCTTCCGCTGTGTGAATAAAACCCTTTGGATATAAATTGGCATATAGACCAGGTAGATTTTCTGGCATATACAGCAAATATAGGCTCGAAGAGTGTTATACACAGTACATGAGATGAATGCCAGTGGTTGGCCACATATCTCAGATAAATGGTGTGGTTTGTAAGCACTCTCTTAAAGAGATAGATATCCCTGATTTCCCTTTTACCCAGTTAAATTTGTTCAAGTCCTAAAAATAGACAAATGGGTGAAGTTGTCTAGAAGATTGTTATAGAGGTGGCCCGCATGCAGATAAGCCTCTCTCAGTAGGCCCTTACACACTCTAATCTTCACCGGCCAGTGGATGGCCACCCTATGCCTGAGCAATAGGTTCTAGTCTGCTAGTGTCTTGCTAAGGTGTACGTACTGACTTCTGCCTGCTTCCCAGATTTTGCAAGATATACACTTCATGATTGCTATTTAAGTTAATAAAACTATGAACTGTAATAGATAGATATGAGAGATATGCATGATCAGCAATGAGACGACTGGACGTGCATTTCTTGTGCTGCGGCCGCACCCTCTTACCATGAAGGGGAAAATTTTACATAATTTGAACACCACAGACAACTGAGTATTGAGTCCAATTTGGGAATTATCCTAAATTGCAATGACATGATCATTGAGTGTATATAATTTGCTAGTCGAGGGGGACATAGGAAATGCCTCCTTCATAATGGAGATCTTTTAGATCTTCAACTTAAAGGGGAATTCCCATCTCACAAATGTAGTTTGTATAATAAGATATAGCTATGCCAATATTATTACTAAAAAAATGCATTTTTATAAAATGTACCTCTTAGAAGATTTGCCTATTTGTATAGGCATTGTCCCACACACATCAGTCAGGCCGTTGCCCCTAGTTACGGCCACAGCCACCGTGTAGTAGTGGTGGCCGGCTTGCTCCTTTTCAAACCCACTCTGAGGTAACTGCTGTACTGTGAACGCACATACGCTGGTGCTGGAGTCTCACCTTCCCCAGTGGTGATATAACTGGGAAGGGTTCATCTGTATATGCTGACCCATATTAAAGCACTCTTTGGACTTAAAAATTCACTGTAGTCTGTCAACACCACCCTGCCTGAGATAGCAATACCTTACAATATATATAACATGATGTTTATAGTGATGTTATACTCCTATCATGTGGCCACATGTGCCATTGCTGTTTGTTTGGTCAAAAGATGTCACACTAGGATTAGCAGGAGTTTACTGTGAACTAGTAATCGCCTCTACCATAGGACAGGGGTTGGCAACCTTTGGCACACCAGCTGCTGTTTAACTACAACTCCCAGAATTCCCCCAATTGTTCAGCTTTTCTTGTAACTCCCATAGAAGTGAATGAAGCATTCTGGGAATTGTAGTTTCAGAACAGCTGGAGTGCCAGAGGATGCTGATCTTTTACCTAGACCAGGGGTCAGCAACATGTTTGCATGCTGGTAGTTGTAGTTTCACAGCAGCTGGAGTGCCAAAGGTTGCTGATCCCTACCCTAGACTATTGACCTAAACTCTTCATTATACTACCCAGAAAGTTTTAATTAGTGGAAAATATATATATATATATATTTTTTTTTTTTCCTTTGCCTAAACCTGGGTGGTGAGGGGGCTCTTATAGTCTGAAAAATATGGGTAGTTTTTAAATCTATGATTGATGCATTTTGTCTGTAATCTTTATCATTGCCCTGATACAGAAACGTGTAAGAAAACCCTACACCATTCTATATAACAGACAATGAATTAACTGAAATATGATAAAAAGAAGGGCTATTCATAAAATTATAGTACTTTCTGCTTGATCCCCAATTAAGTGGAACACGCTATGTCCCTCACTCCGCGTCAACTTCTAAAGTAACTGAGAAGCTGATATCTTCAGTGTGTTTTTCTGTGTGAACGCGGCAAACGAGTCCTATCACATTTCTGTTTGAAAACATTTAACTTGAGCGATGTAAGGATTTCAATAGATCTGTGACAAGATCAAAGGCTATAAATTATTTAACAGTGGTCCTACTTTTGTGAAATTATTTAAAGTATCATAATTGCAGCTTAGCTTCTCAGCCCTCATTTTCAAGTCCGGAATTCTGTTGGGACCCATCATAATCACGGAAGAGTATAATGTTACAAGCTGGGTATAAAAATATCTTTTTAATGACTAGCAAATTAGTGAAATGTCTTGACCTGAATGAAGACCAAACAGAAGACAGTGTTTTTATGAGAGAGAGAAAGAACTTAATTGTCACCACATTGTTATTCTTGTTAAATTCCCAAGTACATAAAATGTTGGCTGATTAGATAAAATGTGCAAAGGAGAAGGTTATTATATGTGATGAAGGCAACAATACCACATTACGTATTTGTATTCTGTAGATTATGTTTATTGGCAGTTTACTTCAAAGTTGTCCCTTTCTTCAACTGTAATAATCCAATTTAGTTTTGGATCCATAAAAGATGAGTCTTGGACAGTGATCGCTTCATTATAGAAATGTTAATGTTGAATTGTAAGCCAATATCCTCCAGAGACTAAACCTCGTGTTGTGTTGGGAGAAGGTAGATGATTAAAGCAGTAAAACTGTATCAATTTACTTTATATAGGTTTAGAACAGTATGGTCCAACTGCTCATTTATATTAAAAGCTTTATGGTGTGTTTTTTAGATTTTTTTTTATTTAATGTAAATTATTTCTCTGGCTACCTAGTTGCTATCAATTCACTTCCTATGGGAAAGGTTTATGTGTCTGTATCCTGATGACAACACTTCCCATTTTCTGCTCTTATAGCTTAGGGCAGGTTCACATCACCGTTATGGATTCCGTTTTTGTTTTCCGTTATAACGGAAAATAACGAAATTCATAAGACGGAAGTCAAAACGGAAGCCTTTAAGAGGCATTCTGTTTTGATCCATCGTAATAAAAGTCTATGGGAATCATGACGGATCCATCTGGTTACCGTTATGTAAGACAGAACACTAAGTCCTGTCTACAGGACATTTTTTTCCATTCTGCATAACGGAGACCAGACAGATCCGTTATGATTCCCATAGACTTTTATTATGACGGAAAGCAAAACAGAATGCCTTTTAAAGGCTTCCATTTTGCATTCTGTCATTATGCAAGTCTATGGGCAGCATAACGGATCCGTCTGGTCTCCTTTATTCAGGACTGGACTCCTGCACAATGGAAACAGACAGATCTATTATGCCCATAGACTTGTATTATGAACGATCAAAACGGAATGCCTCTCAAAGGCTTCCGTTTTGACTTCCGTCTTATGGATTCAGTTATTTTCCGTTATAACCATGTTATAACAGAAAACAATGACGGAATCCATAACGGTGATGTGAACAAGCCCTTAGTGATATCATTGGGAAACCAGGTCTCACAAAAACCAATACAATTAGCTTTTATTTATTTATTTTTTTCTGCTGGAAATGAAGAATTAAAAATATTAAAGATATCTAACTCAGGTTTTCTTAACAGAGATGATGCCTTAAAGGGGTTGGCCACTTTGTTAGCACTTATTAAAACTCTAAAGAAAGCAGGCAGACAATAAACTTCCTCATATATCTTCTGCAGCAGATCTGCCTGGTTCCTTTGCTATTGGCAGCCACGCCCCCTCTGTGCTTCTCTCATAGCTCCCTGCCTCGTCCATGCCAGCCAGCACGTGCTCTAGTCCATGGAAGGAGTGTGCTGCTCCTGGGTCCTAAAGGCACCCTGCTTGTGTCAGAGAAGTTTCCTTCTGCTGTGACTTCAGTCCTGACTATACAGGGCTGAAGAGGCTTAGCAGAGAAACTTGTTAGAAGCTGAAATAAAGAAACTTTGCAAGAGGAAGAGAGAATGAGGAGAATCTGTGATGTAACTCACTGACTGCAGTGATGTAGCAGAGCCAGAAAGGTGCTGTGGACAACAAAGTGTGAGCAATCCTAGTGTCTGTCCTGTCTATGACCACTCTGCAATGTGATCTTATCACAGACATGTTTATTCCAGCCAGACCAACAGGTCAGGAGCTTTAACCCCTTCTGAGCTGTCAGTATGGCTGAGGTCAGTGATTTCAGCAGTAGTCACTGATGTCATCTGTAAATATGTGCCCTCTCCTTCCTGCACACTGTATATAGTGATATATGATGCCCCCAATACAGTGATATGTGATCACCACTTTACTGTATAAAGTGATGTGTGACCCCCTGTATACAGTAATAGTTGACACCACCACCATACACTGTATATACTGATGTGTGCCCCCCCCCACCACCACTGCATACAGAGATCTGTGAACCCCTGTACAGTGACCCCTTTATACTGTATATACAGATGTGTGACCCCCCCTGTACATTATAGTGATTTGTGACCCCCCTGTACATTATATATAATGATGTGTGACCCCCCTGTACATTATATATAATGATGTGTGACCCCCTGTACATTATATATAGTGATGTGTGACCCCCCTGTACTTTACATATAGTGACTTGTGACCCCCCTGTACATTATATATAGTGATGTGTGACCCCCCCTGTACATTATATATAGTGATGTGTGACCCCCTGTACATTATATATAGTGATGTGTGACCCCCTGTACATTATAGTGATGTGTGACCCCCTGTACATTATATATAGTGATGTGTGACCCCCTGTACATTATATATAGTGATGTGTGACCCCCTGTACATTATATATAGTGACTTGTGACCCCCTGTATGTTATATATAGCTATTTTGACTACACTCATTTTCCTTTTTCCCCCAGATGAAGGGTAGTCATATATTCATAGATGATTGATGGGCTGTCAGCTGGGAGCAGGTCGTATGATGATAGACAGGAGGCTCCTCTGTATGTCAGCAGATCAATTTGTGCAGTCCGTGCACCTAAACAGAAATCTGACAGCTCAGAGCTGCCATAGATTTCTGGCTTCATTTGAGTCAGAAAACTGGTGAAAATGAACATAAATTTGTTGGGGTGACTGGTCACGCCCGGTCTCTCCCATTGTCACGCCCTTTAAAAAAAAAAAAGCGCAGTTAAAAATTTGCAAACACAGAGGGAGATTTATTAAAACTCCTGTAAAGGAAAACTGGCTTAGTTGCCCATAGCAACCAATCAGATTCCACCTCATTTCCCAAAGGTGCTTTGAAAAATGAAAGGTGGAATCTGATTGGTTGCTATGGGCAACCAAGCCAGTTTTCCTTTACACCAGTTTTGATAAATCTGTCCCATAGTTTGCAACTTTTTAACACCACTTTTTAGGAACAAGGGAAATGATAACCTTCCCCCCTCATTCTGTTTTTGGCTTACATCCAGTGGCACAACTAGAAATGACTGGGGCCCACAGCAAATTTATGAAAAGGGTAACACCCCCCTCCTTTACTGTTGGGACTGGGGCGTTCTTTATTATATATATTTATATTGCTATGTCTGTACAACAGTTATTCACTGATAACTGGGTTATTGATATTATCTAAGGGGCTCTTGTCTCTATGGGAACACAGGTGGGCAGGGAGGTCATGTGACTTCTCCTCTAGACATGCTTGCTGCATTGCATGCTGGGATTGTTACTTTCACTTTGCAGCTGCTCCTCCCACACAGCCTGTCTGAGGGAGCTCCTCCAGGGAAGTGTGTCATGGTGAACAGGTTAGATAAATGATGTACAGCCAGTACATGTCACCTGAGAAATACTTCATAGTGTTGGCTATTGTCTGGGGGAATTTTGGATTTTTGATACTTAGGGTGGCCAACCCCTTTAAGGAAACAACTGCCACCCAAGCAGCCCGGATACTGCAGGGGAAATACAATATTGTATGGTGATAAAAATGATAATACGCTAGTGCAATATGACCTTTTGAGTTTACAAAAAATCATTCACCTCATCCACTTGCTTGCACAGAGGCAGTCTTCTATTTTGATTGAAAAACACCTGCCGAAGGACCTGCAGGAGCGTGATGCCTTCACGCGTGCTCCCAGCGTGATCATATGGTGATGTCATTGTGCTCAGTGCAGGTCAAGAGAGGAGCGGACTGCCTCTGTGCGAGCAATTTTAGGAATGGCAAGGAAATTTGGGTTAGTTTAGAATCAAATCTTTCCTAAAATTCGGACTGAATTCCACTTCGGATGCTTCGCTTCACTCAACACTACCTGTAAATACAATCATCTTTCCCATATGCTTCTCTATAAAACATGAAGAATAGAAAAAATGCATGTTGCAAATGTAATAAAATGGAAAAGTTACACAAAAAATGCTTGTAAGAAAATTTTGTGCCAGCATCTGCACCTGAAATACACCTAATATAGGCATATTTCAGTATAATAAATGACCCCCGTAGTTTATATAATAGCTATCATATTTTAGATTTTACATTCAATTAATTTGATTCTAATATATATCAAAGTTGGGGAGAAAATATCGGAAATTAAAATAGCAAAGATTTTACTTTGTCATCTGCATGTTAAATATTCCCTCGTTAATTTCATTATTGATCCTAAAGACATATGCATAAGATTATGTTTAATCGGTTCCAATCCAAACACATTTGTCTTGTAATTTAATTAAAATTAATTGAATCTTGTCATTGGATTAATATAGATGGCGAGATCTGAAATGTGAAATTAATGCTACTATTAAACACTTCCAGTAAACACACAGTATGTTAAGACTTTGGTTGACTTGTAAAATGTCCTGGAATTGCCGTCAAAGTATTTTTGATCTAAAAAGGAGCATTTGTGATAATAACGTTGTATCACTGACAAGGAAGATAAATTTCGTAACATAATATTCAAACTATAATGAAATAAACATTCAAATAAAAAGTTTATTTTTGTTTTGTTATTCCTTTCCCTTATTGGTAGTTAGCACAAAGTGCTGAACATGTACAATTCTGTGATGGGGCTGGCTCAGGAGCTGCGCTCATGCCATCATTTGGTTGTGCCTTCTGTATTTTACAGATGGCACCCTGTTGTCACTGCTAGGATGAGACTCAACTCAGATTATAGCAGTTTAACCCCTTAGCTGCCATTATCAGTGCTGACTGCGGCATCTAAGTGATTAGACAGAGAACGCCCCCTGGTTTGAATAAGAATTAATACTGAAATAATACACTGGAATGCAGAATTCCAATGTGTGTTGTGTGTTGTATGAGCGATCAAAAGATTGTCTCTGAAAGTCCCCTAAGGGAACATGGAAGAAAAATTTTCAAAAGTGTTTAGAAAAATTAAAAAGAAAAATTCAAGTAATAACAAAAAATCACAGTTTTTACCTTCAAATACTTTATTGATGAAAAAATATAAGAAAAAGAATAGTAATAAAATAAACATGCCAAAATTGCTGTTTTTGTTCATTCTATCTTTCAAAAAATGCAATAAAAACAATCAGAAAGTCCTTTGTACCCCAAAAACGCTACTTACTTGATCGGCGGCGTCTTGCTGGGCGTTTAGATGCCATGATCTGAAACCGGAAGCGTTCGCTTCCGGGTGGTGTACAGACACCCCGTGTGGCCAATCGGGGTGTCTGTACACCATATGAAAACTGTAATCCTCGCTGGTGGTGATTACAGTTTTCAAAGTGCAATTCTTATTCTGGCCACTAGATGGCAGGCCAGGATAAGAGATGAGCAATTCTTGGATTTATCCAAGGATTGAGTCTAGAAAATCCCTGATTGCTCATAAAGAAAAAAAAAATCCACAATATATTAGCTCATATTTGACCTTTCAAATAGTCAAAAAATTTTTTGAAAATTGTTAAAAAATATATAAAAAATAAAAAAGATATAAAAGTTCAAATCACCCCCCTTTCCGTATAATTAAAAAATAAATACCTAAATAACTATAAATATAGACATCATGGGTATCACCGTGACCGAAAACGCCTGTACTTTTAAAATATAAAAAAAAATTCCAATACAGCGAATTGTGTGGCGGAAAAAAGCGTCCAAATGGCGATTTGCCGTTTTTTGTCGCTTTTTTTTTCTAAATAAGTAAAAAGTAATAAATAAAAAGTGATTAAAAAGTCATACACACCCCAGAATGGTATCAATAAAAACTTCAGATCGCCCTGCAAAAAATGAGCCCCCATACAGCTTTGTACACATAAATACCAAAAAGTTATAGGGGTCAAGATATGACAAGGAAAAAAAAAAAGGGCAACTTTCTAATTATTTTATCACTATCAAAACGCAGGAAAAACTATACATATTAGATATTGCCGGATTCGTACTGACCAGTACATTGAAAGTAACGGGTCAGTTTTAATGCACATCGAACGCTGTAAATAAGAAACCCTTAGAACTGTAGCGGAATAGCGTTTTTTTTTGCAATTTCACCTGATTTGGAATTTTTTCCCCGCTTCACACTACACCATATGGAATATTAAATGGTGGCATTGGAAAGTACAACTTGTCATGCAAAAAACAAGCCCTCATACAGCTATGTGAACAGAAAAATAAAAGCGTTATGGCTGTTTGAAGGCAGGGAGCGCAAAACGAAAATGCATAACCGAAAAAACCTCCGGGAGTGAAAGGGTTAATGCAATTTAAAAAATCAAGAAAAAGGTTCTGCAAAAGTAGAAAAACAAGAACGTATAGATCTGTAATTGATCTTAATCTACTGACCCAAAGAATAAAATTACTATGGCATTTGTACTGCATGTGAAACACTAGAAAAACAAAAAACAAAAATTTGGAATTATTAGTGCTATTTCTAATTTTCTATGTCACTATCTGTATTTATACAATCCTGCAGTTGTCACTAAGCTTAATAATAGCCTGATAATTCCTGTTCTGTAAAAATCACTTTTCAACAGTCATTCAGCAGGATTACCATACATATAAATACAGTATATAACAATGAATCCACTATTCACAGTAGTTTATGGTCATTCCCCATCCCTGTACATTCCCCATTCCCCGTCCCTGCATAGGTCACAGAACATGTCTATAAAAATATTTCATACAAGTCAATTTTGCCAATATTTGGCTGCTATAAAGCATATATCTGAGTCTAAATGCTTTTAAAAGTAGCTTGAAAAAGATGGCTACCCCATAATCATATGCAAAAAAAAAGAAAAAAAGAAAAAAAAAAGATTAGAAAAAAGGGTAATGTATGTGTTTTACTATCTGGTTTAAGCTAATAAAAATATAGGTGACACATTCCCCTTAAAGGGTTGTCCCATGACATAGAGTACATTTCCCTCTACATAGGATAGGGGACATGTATCTGATTGGAGGGGGTTAGACCTCTGTGGTTCTTGTTAATCATGATAACCAATAGAGTTAAATGGAGTGGAAGAGTGCATGTGTCATTGCCACTCGATTAAAACTGAGGTACACATGGCTCATGGCTGGCAGAGACCCCAGTGTTTAGGACCAGCACAATCAAACCATTATGCTCTATCCTGTGGACAGAAGATCTGTTGGTCATGGGACAACCCCTTTAGGCAGCACTGGAGATCCAGTTTTAATTATTTGGCTATTTTTTATATTAAAAATATTTAGTTTTAATAGGACAATTTGCAAAAACTAATCCATGATTTTAGGTCTCTGCACTGAATTAGACATTTTTTTAGATGTCTTGGTACTATGTGTCAGTCATGGGATTTAGGTGACAGTCATCATGATTTATTCAAATACATTGTGTATTCCCTTGGCATAAAGGACAATGAAACCAAGTATTCCATGTATAAATGCAGCTCATTGAGAGTATAGTTTGCACATTATGCTTTAGTTCTGCTTCTATAAATACCTTTTTCTAGTGAACGAAACTTTATTACATCTCAACTTTTGTTTACAATAAACTTCAAGTATGAATGGATCTCTTATTGGACATCTTTAGTCTTTTGAAGCCATTCCTGACACCTGGAGACAATTGGCAAAATTAAAATGTATTTTTATAGGCAAGATTCCATTTCTCTCAATTATCTATTATTTCTTTGATGCTCAAAGTCAACATGGAGAAACCTTTTAATATAGCGTGCACATGAGTAGAGATGGTAATAGATTCATTAACACAAGAGGGAAAATATCACCATCTGCTATCTAGTTCACCGCATTGAAAAGTTTAATTTCATGTGAGGGCGAGAAATAACTGAACAAGTAGAAATAAACCAACTTGTGGTACAAAAATTATTTGTAGCTATTTCCAAACCTGAATCAATTTGACATGACTCAAAAATACTGTAATTGGCCAAAAAAATTGGTATATGAAGCTCTAATAATTATTTTTTTTATTTTTTTGGCAACTTTTTCCAACAATTAAGTTCTGACAGCAACATTATATGTGTTATTCTTTTTAATATGCAAAACCTTTCAAATATTGTTCCTTATATGGGGAAGATTGTGTTATACTAAAAACAGTGGATTGTTAGGACCAAGCGTCCAAAAATTATGCCTTAACAGGGTAGATCCCTGCCTTAGTTTATACACACAAATTAATCTCAGAAGAAACAGTGGCTTGTTTTGCACAACCATTAAAAAATTATATGTTAACAGGGCAGAATGCCTGCCCATATTTATACACACAACTGTTAATTTCAGAAGAAACAGTAGCTTGTTCTGAAGTTGGACCAGCCTGGAAAAAGCACCTTTTTTATTTAGGAACAGCAGCAGTACAGTTTGGACATGGAAAAGGTGAAGTCTGTAGAGATAATAGTAGCGGCAATAGTAGCACCAGCTGTAGCAGTAGAGTATGGAACAGAAAAAGCTGTAAGAAGATGAATGTGTAGCTTTGTTGGGGTAGTAGTAGAAGTGGCAGCTGTGCAGAGGTAATGGTAGTGGCAGAGTATATAAGGGCCTCTACCAGATCTGAAGGTCTGGGCTGATGTTCTGGATGAACCTACAGATGCTGCTTAACTGATAGGAGTGAGCATCTGCTGCATGTGCAGTTTGCTCATTTCTAGCACTGTATGGGCTGTAATAAGGAGGGCCACGCACTGGGTCTGAAAACAGTTATTACCTCTCCTGTTTTAGATGAGAGATAATTACTGTGTCTAGTAAGTGGCCAAATTGTACAGTCATGCTGTCTGCTACTGGCACTGGAGGAACACAGGAAGTGAGTCCATCATGTTCTGATGCCATGAAGTAAGAAGACAAAGGAGGAGTAGGGGAAGTCCATTCCTCACTGCAACCAGAAGTGGCTGCAGAAGGGCCTCCTATCTAATTTTGGTAAGTGAATGTGGGACGGAGGTCAGTGTTATTCTGAAGCTTCTGTCTATAGGAACCTGCACCTACACTACAGACCAAAAGTTTCGACACACCTTCTCATTCAAAGAGTTTTCTGTATTTTCATTACTATGAAAATTGTAGATTCACACTGAAGGCATCAAAACTATGAATTAACACATGTGGATTTATATACTTAACAAAAAAGTGTGAAACAACTGAAAATATGTCTTATATTCTAGGTTCTTCAAAGTAGCATTCTCTTGATGAGCTTCAAGGGGTAGTCACCTGAAATGGTTTTCACTTCACAGGTGTGCCCTGTCAGGTTTAATAAGTGGGATTTCTTGCCTTATAAATGGGGTTGGGACCATGAGTTGTGTTGGGCAGAAGTCAGGTGGATACACAGCTGATAGTCCTATTGAATAGACTGTTAGAATTTGTATTATGGCAAGAAAAAAGCAGTTAAGTAAAGAAAAACGAGTGGCCATCATTACTTTAAGAAATGAAGGTCAGTCAGTCCGAAAAATTGGGAAAACTTTGAAAGTGTCCCCAAGTGCAGTCGCAAAAACCATCAAGCGCTACAAAGAAACTGGCTGACATGAGGACCGCCCCAGGAAAGGAAGACCAAGAGTCACCTCTGCTGTGGAGGATAAGTTCACCCAAGTCACCAGCCTCAGAAATAGCAGGTTAACAGCAGCTCAGATTAGAGACCAGGTCAATGCCACACAGAGTTCTAGCAGCAGACACATCTCTACAACTGCTAAGAGGAGACTGTGTGCAGCAGACCTTCATGGTAAAATAGCTGCTAGGAAACCACTTCTAAGGACAGGCAACAAGCAGAAGAGACTTGTTTGGGCTAAAGAACACAAGGAATGGACATTAGACCAGTGGAAATCTGTGCTTTGGTCTGATGAGTCCAAATTTGAGATCTTTGGTTGCAACCACCGCATCTTTGTGCGACGCAGAAAAGGTGAACGGATGGACTCTACATGCATGGTTCCCACCATGAAGCATGGAGGAGGAGGTGTGATGGTGTGGGGGTGCTTTGCTGGTGACACTGTTGGGGATTTATTCAAAATTGAAGGCATACTGAACCAGCATGGCTACCACAGCATCTTGCAGCGGCATGCTATTCCATCCGGTTTGCATTTATTTGGACCATCATTTATTTATCAACAGGACAATGACCCCAAACACACCTCCAGGCTGTGTAAGGGCTATTTGACCATGAAGGAGAGTGATGGGGTGCCACGCCAGATGACCTGGCCTACACAGTCACCCAACCTAAACCCAATCGAGATGGTTTGGGGTGAGCTGGACCGCAAAAGGGCCAACAAGTGCTAAACATCTCTGGGAACTCCTTCAAGACTGTTGGAATACCATTTCAGGTGACTTCCTCTTGAAGCTCATCAAGAGAATGCCAAGAGTGTGCAAAGCAGTAATCAAAGCAAAAGGTGGCTACTTTGAAGAACCTAGAACATAAGACATATTTACAGTTGTTTCACACTTTTTTGTTAAGTATATAATTCCACATGTGTTAATTCATAGTTTTGATGCCTTCAGTGTGAATCTACAATTTCCATAGTCATGAAAATACAAAAAACTCTTTGAATGAGAAGGTGTGTCCGAACTTTTGGTCTGTACTGTATATCGAGAACAGAGCCCCAAAAGAGAAGAAGGGCACACTGCGCATGCACAGCTGGCCTCCATTCATTTCTATGGGGCTGCTAAAAATAGCCGAGCACTGTAGTTAATGGAGGCTGCTATGGCACTTAGTGACTATGGCGTTTAGTGTTAGGTTCCCGTCTTAAATAGATTGCCTTGATGTAGGGCAGACGGGCACAGATAATTTTTGTACAAAATTATTTGCCAAGAATCTCACATTTACAATGTAGCGCTAGTATCGTGTAGAGAGTGAGTATGGCAGTATTGTATGTACTCATTTTATTGTCTGTGTTCGCAGAGTGCTGTTGCAATTTTTATGTTTTACTTTTCTATTTGCACCCATGTGACGTGCACCTGCATACTTGGATGTGCTGACTGACCCCCAGTTTTTCTTGCAGTTTAGGTGGAGGCGTGGCTGACTCCACTACCATTTCGGTCGTGCACTCCTAACTAACCTGTTTGCTCTACAGGCTGATTTTAATTAGTGCTAGCATAAAGCTGTGTCCTGCTCTCCCTATATGCATTGGAGGCCAGTTGGCACCAGGAGAGGTGGAATACAGAGTGGGCTCAGCATTGTGTAGAACCTGCATTCCCTGAGCGTAATAGAGGTCAGTGTGGCACCAAGGAGGTATCATATTGTGTGGGCTCGGCATGCATGTGGAGCCTGCATTCCCTGAAATCAGTGGAGGCCATTTTGGCACCATAAGAGGTACAATATAATGTCGGCTTAGCATGCATGTGGAGCCTGCATCCTCTGTAGTTAATGGAGGCTGCTATGGCACTTAGTGACTATAGCGTTTAGTGTTAGGTTCCCGTCATAAAGAGATCGCCTTGATGTAGGGCAGACGGGCACAGATAATTTTTGTACAAAATTATTTGCCAAGAATCTCACATTTACAATGTAGCGCTAGTATCGTGTGGATAGTGAGTATGGCAGTATTGTATGTACTCATTTTATTGTCTGTGTTCGCAGAGTGCTGTTGCATTTTTTATGTTTTACTTTTCTATTTGCAGCCATGTGACGTGCACCTGCATACTTGGATGTGCTGACGGACCCCCAGTTTTTCTCATAGAAATGAATGGGAGCGGTCCTATTTATTTCTATGGGTGCAGCAGGGAGCTGCACCTGGGGGTGGCCAGACCCCAGAAAACCCACGGTCCTCCAGGCACAGAGCATATCGCTTCCTATAAGACCCGCACCTATAATACAATGAGGGCATATCCTAGCGATATGAACCCATTGTCTGAGATGGGATAACCCCTTTTAATGTCTCTGCATACCACTGTCTCTCCTTTACTCTATCACACCCTTGCCTCCCCTATAAAGAAGCAGCAGGCTGTATTTCCCATTGCTTCTTTCTGTTCCTTCTGCTCCCCCCAAGAGATCAGATCCTTTATGCCCCCAACACCTCTCACCCAGCTCTACCACCTTATGTCTACCCTTGTCTCACCCACAAAGACCCTGACAAACAATGTCAGTCTTCTGCACTACCTCTGTTACCTATGTCACTTTCACTTCCCCTTTAAATTACAGAGGTCTCACACCAGATTTGTTTTGTCTAGGGGCCTCCATCAGGCATAATCTAGCCCTGCCATTCTGTGCTCTCCACAGCAGGCATGATGTATTGACATCATGGCACCTGCTTGGCTAAATAGAAGAGTGAACAGGTGAAGGATCATTCCCCAGACTGCACGTTTTCTCAGCCCAGCAATCATGATGCCTTCACTGCATTGCATCTACTGGGGAGAATGGGATGTGTTCTCTTCTTAGGGGAAACAGAGTATTTAAGTATAAGGCCCCCTTCACACGGGCGAGATTTCTGCGCGGGTGCAATGCGTGATGCGAACGCATTGTACCCGCACTGAATCCTGACTCATTCATTTCAATGGGTCTTTTCACATGAGCGATGTTTTTCACGCATCAGTTCGCCGTTGCGTGAAAATCGCAGAATGTTCTATATTCTGCGTTTTTCACACAGCCCTGGCCCCATTGAAGTGAATGGGTCTGCGTGAATCACGGTGCGGATGCAATGCATGATTCACTGATGGTTGCTAAGAGATGTTGTGTGTAAGCATTCAGTTTTTTATCACACGTGTGCGAAATGCATCCATACGCATCACACCCGAGCGGAAAAAAACTGAACGAATGTACGAAATCGCAGTCAAAACTGACTGCGATTGTGTGCGGATTGGTGCGAGTTTTCCGGAACGCACCCTGAATGCATCCGGACTGAATCTGTCACACTCGTGTGAAAGGGGCCTTACTGATTTTTTGTAATTTTATTAAAGGAAATGTTTCATCAAAAGTTTTATCTGCTAATCAGATAGCAGAACATATGTTTTTTTTCTAATCTGTATTTATTTTCTGGTTACAGATTTATTTAATCTGTTCCCTGAACACGACTATAGGGGGCGGCCATCTTGCCTGAGGTGTTCTTAACAGCATTTATGAAGCATTAAGAAAAATGCTTTATGGCAGCCGCAAGGGCCATAGACACAACGGTCAGGAGGGGACCCTATTGACTTCTATTGGAGAGTTTTCTAGGCATGCCTGTGACCTGTGCAGAGGTCAGTGTACAAGGAAAAAATATATAAGCTTTGATAATCACCTACTGTGAATGGTGGTTCCCGTCTTATCTATACACAGAGGTGATATTATTATAGGCAGGATTGGAATGACGATAAGCAGAAAACTGCAGTAAACTGATCTGTACAGAGGAAGAAGCCTATTATGAGGCTCAGTGACCAGTATGAAAATTGCAGGATTTTATGTTTTTTGTTTAACTATAGATATAGACATTATATGATATTGAAAATTAGAAACATCATCAAAAATTCTTGAAAAATATGTTAAACCTGAAAATATGATTAAATCAATAGTCTATTTTCTGATAACACAATCCCTTTAATGCTACAGGGGCTTCACAAATAAGGCACTAAGGGGGAGCACTACTGTAAAAGGACATTAACGGGGCATAACAACTGTGAAGGGCACTATGGCATCAGCAGTGGCATGATGGGGCACTGACAGCAATGACAGATCCATTCATCGGCCTTAGCCTGGAAGAATCTGATTGATTGCTAGGGCCAATTAAGACAGTTTTCCTTTACACCAGGTTTGATAAATCTTTCTCATAGCGTTGTTTTCTGGCCACAAATTCCATTATTGATGACAGCAAAAGAGTAGTAGTCTGAGAGTGAGAAAATATAATTGACGAGCACAATGACAAGGAGAGTGTTCTGGTTGTGGTATCAGGAAACAAGAAACAGAAGAATCCCGTGGCACAAAGGAACCAGTCGATGGTAATTAGGTCCAAATATGGTTCTTTATTAGCATGTACAACGCGTTTCAGGGGTTCAAGACCCCCTTCATCAGGTACAGAAACAGATACACAAACATGACTGACACGTATATACTGACAGGCTTTAAAAAAAATGCCAAAATGATGGTGGATCCACTCGATTGGAAAGATGGAAAATCCAAAGAAGGAGCCTCCGTGTTTCTCAGCCGCGTGCTGGTGTTGCCAGTGGCAATGATTTGGTAGGGATCAGAGTATTGGGGTGTTGTACTCTATTCCTACTGGTATGTTGTGGTGCTCTGTAGTGTTGTGGATTGTACTTGTGGTTAGATCTCAGGGGTCCATGTCGACTGCTATGTGTGAACATGATGCTATGTTGAGATCTAGTTGAAGTGTTGGGTAACTGAATGCTTGTGGGTTTAGGTACACTAGTGGAAGTGGATGGAATAGGCCCGCTTCCTGATTAGGAGTGGGTAGATTTCTGGCCTGATTCCAGGCTGACATGTTCCTTCAGCCAGAATTTGACATTCCCTGTAGCGAAATCAGTTCTGTCTCTGAGTAGTTTGCCAGCTTTTTTTATTTAAAACTTCCTTTTCATATGACATAACTTGACTAGTGATTAGACGGTCAAGTCTAAGAAAAGCTGGTTGTGGTATGGCCTGGTTGCCACAAAGAAAAATAGGATAAGGTGGACCAGTCTTATTCCGATTGCTGGCCAGTTCTATTTTTATACTGGATCTGGTGATACTGCTTTAAGTTTGCAGAACTACACAAAATTTTTAAATCTAGACAATTTTTCTGGACAGGTGTCCAGAAGTAGTAATAGTATAGAACAGGGATCAGCAACCTTCGGCACTCCAGCTGTTATGAAACTACAACTCCCAGCATGCTCCTTTCACTTCTGTGGGAGCTCAGAGAGCAGCCAAGAAAGTGTGCATGATGGGAGATGTAGTTTCGCAACACCTGGAGTGCCGGAGGTTGCTGACCCCTGGTATAGAATTAAAGGAGATGTGTCACCAATAATTTTATCAGCCAGTTAAAATCAGGTAGCAACCCATATCCTTATCTGTTTTAATTTTCTGATTACAGATTTTTGTATACTATTTTCTGAGCATGATTATGGGGGTGGCCATCTTGCCAGTGATGCTAGTAATGATATCACTGGGCCACCGGTAAACAGTGAGAAGGCCACAGAGCTACTGCCAGCACCACTCCCTTCTCAAACAGCTGATCGGCAAGGCTCCTGGGTTTCGGACCAGTGCCGATTAGATGCTGATGATCTATCCAGAGGATTGATAATCATTAAGAAAAAGCTACAGAACCCCTTTAAGCTGTCCCTGATAAAACTCTAAAATCTACTCAATTATATCTCCATATTCTCTCCCTATAGTGCCCATATAGTGTCAGTATAATATAGTACCCCTAGTAATTGCCTTGTGTCTGCTATTGTTTTTGGAAGACACAGCCCAAACACATCCTATCACACACACAAATGAATACAGAATGGAATCTGACACATTCTCAGCAGAAGGACCTGGCTGAATACTGCTCCAGAATGAGCCAATTAATTAATGAGCTCTTCTTCCCAGTGTCATATGATCCTTCATCTTCTTCATCCTTCCTATTCCAATTTTTACAGTAAAATGGTGCTGTTTTTTTTAATTTATTGTATTGGCCAGAGAACTCCTTTAACAATTTAAAAAAATATATTGTACAAATATAACACATGCAAAGTATTTTTTTATATAAATGAGTGAGGCTTTTGTAATTTTTTGTTATATATATATATATATATATATATATATATATATATATATATATAGTATAATTTAGACACATTTGTAAGACAGCCACTAACTTAAACATATTCGTTTTTTTACTTTTTATGACACAACATATATGGACATGCCCTGTCCTTAGACAAATGCAAGAACATCAAATATGGTAGGTAACTTTCTCATCTCTTTCTCAAACTGTTTCCTCTAATGGCTGGAGAAATGGAACATTACACAATTTTACGTGTGGGGGTCACATTAATCACACAATATTCTTTTAATGTCTCAGAAGCAACTGTCAAACTGGACATACTGAATCTATTTAAACTCGAGCGTGCCATTTTTTATCTTCAGTGATCTTTAATTCACATAAAAGGGTCAAGAAAATGTGATTAAGTGACAGGTTTAAAATGTACTATAATATTAAATAGCTTGATTAAGTGACAACTATAAAATGTAATACAATATTAACTATCTGGCTACATCCCAAAAGAACTTTAAAGAATTTTGAATAGTTCGGTATTTCCATAACCCATTTAAAAGTTGGTTCAAAAAACATTGAAAACTGTATTTATCATAACATGTAGCTCAATTTTATGTAATGGAGATATGATAAAATGGGAAATGCTTTTAATAATTCACGGACATGCATTTTTGTTCACACTTCCAATTTACTGCAGAAAATATTTAAAAATGAAACTTATGAAAGGTCGGGTTTCATTTTTTTTTTTTTAGCCTTAAATTTATTTCAGACTTGGGGTCCATGATGACTGTAATACCCACCCAGAGTCAACTGATCTAACATGATTGCTTGTTTTCATAAAAATATCCTGCATCAAAAAACTCTACTGTGTACATGCCTTTACACTGGTATCAGTGTAGAGACTGAAGCCACAGAGGTAGGAAATCTTTTACATCTATTTATTTCGATGTTTATTGTCTATGTGGCTGCCTTGGTTGGTGAGGATCAGTGCCATGGAGGCTCTTACACACGCCAACCAAGCTGGCAATTATTGGGAAGGGATCATTTCTTCCCAATAACTGCCTGCTCGTTAGTGGAGGTAAAGAGCTGAATTTACCATAGATGCAGAAATCAAATTAATATGCCCTTTTCATGTGAATGAAAACCCTACAAAGTACAGGTAGGCTCAGCGGCGGATTGGGAATTAAAAGTGGCCCTGGAAAAAAAAATAAGTGGCCCCATGCTGTGGGTGGCCCAGATTGAAAGAAGATGGGGTCAACATGAGTAGGCAGGGCCAGAAATACCATAGAGGGAGCAGCATATCATGCCACAATTTTTTATTTGGCTCAGTACTGCTCGAGAAGAGCCCAAAACCTCTCTAGAAGCTGCTCCTCTGTGGTGCACAGTGCCAACTGCCATGTCCTGTCCTCTTCCTCCATTTGTCTTTAAGATATGGAGAATGGGGATGAAGAGTTTAAACACAGGCAACAGCACAGAGCCAGCCGTACCATCATTATTCTGACTGGTCTTTCAGCGTTACCATACATATGGGGGGGGGGGGTGCAGTGTCACTTACCTCACATCCGGTGACATCTCCTATGATGTAGACATTCTCTTTCCTCATCTTCTCCGTTAGGACCAGACAATACATGATGACATCTTCTAGCTGTGTTCCGTCTCTGCAGAGTTTCACACACAGACATCTTTGGTTCCTCACTTTTCAATATCCTCCTGACCCTGGTGCCCCAACATTGTTATCCTGCTGATAACCCAATACTGAACCTGCTGTGCTCCTCAATGCCCCCAAACAACATACTGTAAAAATAATAATGCCCACTATAGTACCATCAGTGACAATAATGCCAGCCCCTAGCAACAAAAAAGTGCCGCCTATAATTCACCCAGTAATATTTATAATTAGAGATGAGCGAGTAGTGAAATATTCGAAAGTTCGAAATTCGATTCGAATAGACCGCGAAATTCGACTATTCGACCGACTATCGAATCCCATTATAGTCTATGGGAAAAAAATGCTCGCCACTTGGAAATCTCAATTCGACCACTTGGAGGTCACCAAGTCCACCCTGAATCCTCAGAAAAGGATGCCAACACTGCTGGAATGCAACTGGGACAGCAGGGGAAGCATGTCTGGGTGCATATAACGCGCCCAAGTCGCACTATTACGCCACTATCACAGCCTATCAACAATACACTCCAAAGACAATATAACCTCTCTGTAAAGTGAGACCATACAAGGAAACCTTCTTTCCTCTACATTGCCAGGGACCCCAAGCCAAACTAGACAAAAAGAAGATGAAATTCTGCACCCCTTAAAATCACGTTGCCTATGACAACCACAGATGGCATAGGCAAAGGGGAAAGCAAATAGACCCCACCCCTAATTGTCATTGTGTGTGTGTGTGTGTGAGATGTGGTCAGACATGTCTTCTTTAAAATGTAAAAACAACTCAAACACATGCAGAAGCCTTAAAATGCCCAAATTGTTGGCGCTTAAAATGTCAGTGACACGACCTGGCCCAGTGTCATGTCTAGCAGGTAAAGCAGTGGGGATG
>ONZH01030481.1:0-62414 GCA_900303285.1 Rhinella marina | reverse complement strand
CCCCTGTGGTGCAGCAGCTGTAAAAAATCATTAAATAATGGCATTTCATTCAACTCAAATGAACAGTTGTAATTGCTGATGTTGATACATGTGAATAGTTTGGGGCTGGATCCCATTCCTAACCACTAGTGCTCTTATATCACTGCTGCTGCACTCCCACATAGCCTGGATAAAAAATTAATTAAATATGTTTACACTTACTAGAAGTTGATGGAACTGTGGGGGCCATCAGGTCTCGACGGTGACGTCGCTGACGTCGCTCTGCAACATAAATCCGTACACAATTGTTATGATGACCGTTTTTAATACTAACACTGTATACTACTATGAAGATATTATGGGTGAGAGGAGGGCGATATGATGTGGAGTGGGCATTTCAAGTTAAGGGATCATAGAATATCTGGGATGCATATTTGATGGAGGGGGCATTTCTTGGGAGGGTTGAATGAATGAATAAAAGATGTCTGTGTGTCACATTCTGCAGGTACAAACATAGAGAGAGACGGGTGACGGTAAGCAGGGAGCAGTCCCTTCACCTTCCCCGACGTCCAGTGTAATGTCTCCTTGTGGCTGCCCACATACAGTATAATGTCTTCTCCTTGTGGCCCCAAGTGTTTTTTTCTTCTAAATGGGTATTATTTATTGCAATACATTTCTTAATATCTTTATTGTGGGAATATTTTTGATATCGCCCACTCCAGACACATTAGATGCAGCATGAGCACGTCTTTGAGTCTGTGTGTAGGAGGACGAAGCACTAACTATGAAGGGGCATATATCTAAGGGTACTTTCATACTAGCGCGAGAGATCCGGTGGGCTGCTACGGCCGGGAACAGCCCAACGGATCTCTCCGGATCCAGCATTTGCCTGACACAAAAAGGAGAACGGCCAACCCCATCAACAATAATGGGTGACGGTGCTGAACCGGCCGCTATCCAGCAAGAACGCCGGGAATTTGCAGGGCAAATACCGCGGATCAGCCTGCCGGATCACCACCACAAATGTGAAAGTAGCCTAAGGCAAATTACTGGGAAGGGACACGTATCTGAGAATATCTTCACTTGTTTGAGTGGAGTTAGAGGCGTCGCCTAGCATGAAAGAAAATTTCTGCAGCGCACCACGCACGCCCACGTTGTCCTTCTATACGGTTTTCATTATTGGCACTGGTATCAGGGTTGCCAACCAAAATTTTTTTTTTTTTCTGGACAACTTATCCCAAAATCACGGACGGTCAACATTTTTAAAGGAGAAATTTGAAAACCATAATGAAGGATAAATATAAAGTAATAAAGGTCTATAGCTCAATATACTGATCAGAACTCATTACCACCATTTACTGTGAGCTGAAAAATGATGATAATTACCACCAAAATAATCTAGTATCACCAGCCTCTAAAAAATCACGGACTTTTTTCACGGACATAGGAAAAAAGTTGCCTATTTTTACGGACTGTCCAGAAATTTGTGGACAGTTGGCAACCCGGACTGGTATATATACAATACAGTACACTAATTTATTAACATGATTTTACTTTTTAAATATTTTGTTACTTACCCCTTCTTATCTCCTCCCGTATCTCCTTTAGCCACTCTGGGGTTTTTATTTTTAGATCCGACCATCGGCGTTGGATCTGGCCGGGGGTCCGCACAGTCCTACACCTATGTAGGAGGCCTCGGATCACCACCTCTATGACCTCCTTTTTGTGCAAATGTTGATGGCGGTGTGGGCCATCATAGTTCTCCCGGTCCATGACACGGACCATGTATTTGAGCTCCTCTGAGCTAAAAGCAGCTGCTCTTCTTGCCATCGCTAGGCCTCTACGTCGTGCGTGCGTACGTACGTACGAATAGTACGCTAAAGATTTGTACGCTAATGCGTACGTATTCCGTCAAGTAGCGTACTTTTAACAACGCTACACTGTATGTTCGTTACTGGAGTAGGAATGTTCGCAGACGCAGTGTATTTGTACGCTAATGCGTACATATTCAGTTAAGTAGCGTACCTTTGACAACGCTACACTGTATGTTCGTTACTTTATTATGAATGTTCGCATTAGCGTACGCATTAGTTTAAATTCTCAAATATGTGTATATTTTGCGTCGCCGTTGTTGAAGTCACTTTGATTTTTTCTACTTTTTTCATTGTAATAGCAACTGCAAGTAAACGAAACTATACCCTACCAGACTCCCATTATTGTTGCAGCAATTATTCAGCCGTTATAGCAAGGTTCGTTTTAGGTTCGGTTCGTACGAATCCGAACTTCAAGAAAATTTGCCGAACCGAACCGAACTTTTCAAAAGTTCGCTCATCCCTAGTTAAAGGTGCAGGCTGCTGTGAAGGTCAAAGTTAAGGGGATGGGCTGCTGTGAAGGTCCCATTTTAAGGAGGTGGGGCACTGTGTGGGTGGTCAATGTTAAGGGGTGGGGTGCTATAGCGTTCACTGTTAAGGGTGCTTGGTGCTGTAGAGGTCAATGTTATGGGGGATACTTTGGATATCTTTTAACAACACACAAACATTAAAGGAAATAGATGAAATATACCCGTGCAAAGCCAGGTCCTTCTGTTAGTGCTTTATCAAATTGCCAGTTATATCTTATGTAATCATAGGACTAAGAGTCTGGCGGAGAACCATATTCTCCTGTAAAATTCCCTCTGTTGTCGGTATAATGAGACAGTATGTTGGAAGCCTGGTCTATATATGGGGTGTTTACATTGAATATGCACAAACTAAATAAAATAATTCAATGTGTGGGACCCCAAAGATCTTCTCTAAAAAATGGACATCCATAGTAGAAAAAAGAGAAAAGAAGCCATCAGAAGTTGCACATAGATGTTTCTGATTTGTATCACTTCTTTTACTGTGATCCCACAAGAAAGGGGTCATCTAGTGTCTTCATCATGTGTCTTGACAGATGTCTGGTCACTTCATTAGATCAAGGGCATTTATTGTTTCTCTTGAGATTTGTGTACCTGAAATATCAAGAGAATGGTATTCTCATAGGAGTGTACCTCAATTAGCTGCAGTTATTAATAGTATTTCATCTCTGCACTTACATGATGAAAATCCATCAGGTGTAGAGATGAGCGTATTTCTTTAAATCTGTTTGGAGTCAGATTCTGACTGGAAAATTCTAGTTGTGTCTGAATGAATTTGACCAAAATCCAAAGTGTTCCAAATGATCTGAAAATGGGTATATGACAGTCTGATGTCTCCTAGGACTTACATAGTTACATAGTTAGTTTGGTTGAAAAAGGAAATACACGTACCTTAAGTCCATCAAGTTTAACTAAGAGATGGGTATGGATGTGGATTTTAGAAAATGAGAGTGAGAACCAGACTTCTATTTATTCTTTTTCTCCAGGCAGACACTGCACTCTCTTGTCTTTTGAGGGTATTTTTTACCATATTTTTTGTATGGACCATTTATATAAGTTAAAGGGGTTTTCCAAGATGTTAACACTGGTGACCTAACCTGTAAATTTCAGTCATACCATTTTGGGGTGTGTATGACTTTCATCACTTTTTATTCAATTTTTATGAAGAGATGAAGTGATGATTTTTTATTGTTTATTTTGTATTGCAGGTGATTAGAATTTTAATATACAAGTGCATCTCAATAAATTAGAATATTATCAAAAAGTTTTTCTTTTTTCAGTGTTATCGCACTTCACGCGATATTCGTCTTCTTTGTGTGGTGCCAAATCGATGTAGATATGAGCTCATATAGCTTTCTCAATGAGACCAATACAGGCTGGTATCACAGAAAATATGCCACCCTTTATTTCAGTTACAATCACTTATATAGGTTACATGAGGTAGACAGAAAGGGTGTTCCTGAAGAGAAGGTAATTGGCTACTTGCCAAAATGGGAGTTGTTCACCAACTTCCTCCCTGAGTCCATTGGCACATTTAAAAAGGCAATTAACATCCCAACCTTCCCCCCACAGTGGTCTTAAAACAAAGAAATGTACATGTGGTTCAATTAGCTAATTAGCTGCCATCTAGTGGTCAAAAGTGAGAAGTGAATATACTATATTGGCTAGGAGGGAGAAAGAAAACCTATCTCTCACAAATCCCTCCTTTTTGCGGTAAATAGACACAAGATGAACAAGCAAAGTGAGGTACTGTCCCAACGCCCTAAACGGCAAAGAGCTGGATTTTCCTTATTTCTTCACCAGGTCCCCCCAACTCCCTTTTGGGTTTGCTTTCATCTTGTCCTATTTATTCCGCAACCATCAACAAGGTTTTATTTGGTTTAGGACGGAATTGCATTCCTGAAATAGTTTCTCATAATAATCTTTGTCCTTATCAGAGTCACAATGCAAGTACATGACGTTTGAGGGCATAGATGAACTAAACATTTTAAAAACAATCTTCCTAAAACAAGGAATGATGCAACACCCTATCAAAGCTAATACCACAAATACTATCACTTGAGTAATTAACAGATTAACCAAAACACTAGACCAGTTCCCAAACCACTTTTCTAGCCATGAGGTTAATGGATTGTTAATTCCTGAGTTTTCCGCCAGTTCGTTAGATAAAGATGTCAGTCCTTTCAAAGCCTTGGTAATGCTTCCATCAGGGGCAGTGTTGTTCGGAATGAAGGTACAGCAGGAGCTTCCAATCATCTTGCAGACCCCTCCTTTTTCTGCCAAGATCATGTCGAGAGCCAGTCGATTCTGCAGCGCCATCACCGATGAAGAGCTCAGTTGTTCCGCGATCCCTTTCATGGCATCCCGGGTGTAGATCACAAATCTCTTTTGGTTATAGTACAAATAGTTAATCCAATCTACGTTTTTATTTATACTTATCATTGGAATTAGGGATTCGAATCCTGCCTCTATCTGGTTTCTAGCCTTAAATTCATCGGGAACTCCTCTAGGGACTCCTAAAGCTTCTATGTAAACAAGAGATTCGAAAGATGTTGGAAGTGATCTCTTTAGCCGTGACCGGACATTGGTTTGTTTACTGACCTGTTCCCACTCAGGAGGTGAAAATAGAACGAATGGCATTAGCACCTTAATCAGGGTACATTGGCCAATCCATTCCATTCATATCCTGGGCCGAAGTTTCAAGTCCCCACACAACCACCAGATATCTGAATGTTGATAATCTTGGTGGATAAACCATTTGTCAGGGTAAGCGTCAGAGGCACTACTTGTCTCATTTAAATAAATTGTATGGGAGCAATATCCTGGAGGGAGAACACCAAGGTCCTTGCCTGTTCCGTTACGATGGAAACATGTATAATTTCCAGGGTAGGGTGTTATACCAAAACCCATATGATCTCTCTCTTGAACAGTAGGATAAAGTAATTGTAGTGTCCTGCAGCGGGAAGTGTCATTACCAGGAATTGCTTCAGTGTACATCTTAAGGATGCACCTAAAACCCTCAGGATCTGCAATCTCATTCAAAGGAAATGGTATGGTCCCTAAATGAGGACGGGCTACAGCACAAGCAATGCAGTTGGATCGCTTCTGGGAAAGAACTGTATAGCGGATCCATTCTATCCATACATTTGTATCTGAGAATCCTGTCTCTAAAGCCAATTTGTCTTCGTGTTGTAGGTTGGCCAAATATTTAATGTTAATCATAGGATTATCTGTAGATGGCACAGTTGGACTTTGAGAATGGTCTATGGGATACCCTAAGATACCCTGATAACCTTACTACATGTGCCTTCCCCTTCGTACAATACAGAATGAATAACAAAGCATGCAAACACATTACGGCCTTTGTGGTCATTCTGGCACTTGAGGTTCAGCTACTTTTTTTTGCAGTGTGATGCGTGGACCCAATTAGGCTTTCCCTCCAACTTGACAGCAGTGGCAGTGGTTAACAATACTTGATGGGGACCTTCAAACCGTGGTTCTAGGACTTTCCACACGTGTCGTTTCACCACTACCCAATCTCCTGGTTGTAGAGAATGAGTTGCCTCTATGCTGTCTGGGTCTGGAAGAGAAGCAAAAACTTGGGAATACACATTAGACAGTCTGTTTGTGAGACAGATTACATACTTTGAAAGGCTACCATGCTGCATCTGGAGCTGTTGTGGAAAATAGAGTCCTAATCTAGGGGCATTCCCAAAGAGTACTTCATATGGACTCAAGCCTGTCTTCCGGTTAGGTGTGTACCGGATGGAGAAAAGCGCCAAAGGTAGACACTCTGTCCATGGCTTATTCAATTCAGCCATGGCCTTCTGTATCTTAGATTTTATTGTCACGTTGAGTCGTTATACTCTACCGCTACTTTGTGGGTGATACGCAGTATGAAAAGCTTGTTCAATGCCCAAGGCCCCCCCATAATTTCCCTCATGACCTCCCCTGTAAAGTGAGAACCTCGGTCACTCTCAATTGTCTCTGGGACCCCATACCGGCAGATTATTTCATTTAGAAGTTTCTTGGCTGTGGTTTGTGCAGTGGCTTTGGCCACAGGATAGGCTTCTGGCCACCCTGAAAACATATCCACACACACCAAGACATATTCCAGGGTCCCAACTTTGGGTAGTTGGATGTAATCTATTTGCAGTCTTTGGAAGGGGAAATTGGGCCTGGGAGTGTGCCTCAAAGGTGTTTTTACCGTTCTTCCTATGTTGTGATGGGCATAGATCATACAAGCCTGAGTGAATTTGGCTGCTGCTACACTGACTCCTGGGGTATACCAATGTTTGTGAATAAGAGCAGTCATCGCAGTTTTGGACAGATGGGTATTCCCATGAGTGGCCTGGGCTGTGACTGGAAACAAGGCATGGGGCAAACACAGCTTTCCTCTAAGCTCCCATGTTCCTTCTGGGGTCATCACAGCTCCTTTCTCTATCCATACTGCCTTTTTTTCCTCTTTGGTTGCTTGAGACTGTAAGGTCTTAAACATTTCAAAATGAACTGGCAGGGAGATTTGTTGTTGTACTGCTGCTATCCCTATAGGATCATCTCTGGGTTTCTGTGCAGCAGCTTTTGCTGCCAGATCAGCTCTATGATTTCCTTGGGCTTCTAGGGTTTTTCCTGATGAATGGCCTTTGATTTTTATAATGGCCACCCTTGTTGGTAACAGCAGAGCGTCCATTAGGGCTTTCACCCCTTTACCATTTTTAATTGGCTTACCATTTGCTGTAAGGAAATCCCTAGCCTTCCAGATTGGACCATAATCATGGGTAATCCCAAAAGCATACCTGTAATCCGTATAGATGTTTGCAGTTTTTCCCTCCGCATACCTGCAGCCTTCCTCCAAAGCCTTAAGTTCGGCCTCCTGTGCAGACATGTGAGAGGGCAGTGATTCCGCTTTGATGGTATCATGCTGAGTGACAACTGCATACCCAGTATAAAACTTTCCCTGGACACCATACCGCGATCCATCCACAAAGAGCTCTAAATCTGGGTTTTCTAAGGGAGTATCTACCACGTGATCAAACCCTGCTGTCTCTTGGGACATTAATTGGAGACGGTCATGTGTTTCTTCTGGGTCAGGAAGATACTGAGCTAGATGACTACTCCCTCCCCCCTCCAGAGGCAGCATAGTAGCTGGATTCAAAGTTGTGCACCTTTTAATGGTGACATTTGGTGGCATAAGCAGTGCACATTCTAGTCTAAGGTGTCTGGCGGTGGACAGGTGCTTTGGCTGTACTTGTGTGAGAATGGCTGAGATGTCATGAGGGACAAAAACAGTGATTGGATAATTGAGCACAATCTCAGAGCTTTTGTCAAGCGTGAGCTGTACAGACACCACTGCACGGACACAAGATGGCGCTCCTCTAGCCACTGGATCAAGTCTGGCAGAGTAATACGCCACAGGACGCTGTTGGCCAGCCCTAGCTTGGGTGAGAACAGCTGAAGCATGGCCAAGAGATTCAGTGCAGTAGAGTCTAAATTCCTTATTGTAGTCTGGTAGACCCAATACTGGAGTGGAACTGATGACAAGCTTTAATGTATGGAAGCTCTCCATGGCCTCATCTGTCAACGAAAAAGGAAAAGAGGTGAGAAAATCATACAAAGGTTGCATGAGAGCAGAGGCATTCCTGATCCAAGGCCTACAGTAAGAAACTAGACCCAAATAAATTCTCAGAGCTCCCACAGTAGTAGGCAGAGGAATTTGTTGGATTGCAGTTATTCGGTCTGGGGTGAGATGTCGAATTCCTGCAGATATACAGTGCCCTAGAAAGGTGACAGTGGTGCAACAAAATTGAAACTTCTTGTGAGAAACTTTGCAACCATTTGCAGCCAGGAAAGTGAGGAGAGACACAGATGCTTGTTTACACACCTCCTCTGTAGGGCAGCAAAGAAGCAAGTCATCTATGTATTGGAGTAAGACAACTCCTTCAGATGGAAGGGGCCAATCCGTTAAAACCTGGGCTAGGGCAGTACTGTACATACTGGGGGAATTGTGTGCACCTTGAGGTAGCACCGTCCAGGTGTATTGCTTCCTGTCATGAGTGAAAGCAAAAAGATACCTGCAATCCGGATGTAATGGAACTGAGAAAAATGCATTTGCAAGATCCACCACAGTGAAATGGGTGGCGCTGTTGGGAATCTGTGCCAACAATGTATGGGAGTTTGGTACTACAGGGGTATTAAAAACTGTAGCCTCATTAACAGCCCTATGATCGTGTACCATTCTATACTGCACTGGTTGGCCTCTTTCCCCCCTTTTCTTAATGGGGTACAAGGGAGTGTTACATGGAGAAGTGGTCTCAATCAGTACCCCATTTTCAACAAAATCACGCACTATTTTGGTGATAGCATCTGTTTGTTGTATACTGAGGGGATACTCGCCTTCCGAGGTAAAGGAGCACCAGGTTTACGTTCTACCATCATTGGAGGGACAGGTAGACGGCCTACATCTGTGGGTCCAGAGGCCCACAAATGTGCAGGTACTTGTTGCAGCAGAAGGGACACTCCCTCCTCTGAGAGTGTAGACACATACATGTGGAATGGATTATGGTCAAAGGCTGCTAAGAGACATACATCCTCTTTGCCTAGTTTGCCTTGTAACTTTACAGTACCATCAGGAAGATATGTTATTTGTGCATATATCCTCTGCAACACATCTGCACCTAGCAAATTGACAGGGGCGGTGTCACTAACTAGGAGACGACTCAGCATTTGTTGATTTGGGGCAAATGCAATTTGTATTGGCTTTGTGAGAGGAGTAGGAACTGCATTACCATCTACTCCTACACATGGAATATTATCTTTAGACATGAGAGATCTTGAGACATGTTTGCTGTGGATAATGGTTTTGGCTGCTCCAGTGTCAATCAAAAAGGGGATGGGCTTACCCCCATTGATTGCCAAGGAGACAACGGGGGCAGGCCCTAAGGATTTCATGGATAGTAGGGGCACAGCATTTGACTCTGGATTGCCAACTCCCTATGGGCGTTGCACTCGAGGGGGCTGACCCTTGGTCTCCTCCTCCCATGGAGGAAATTGGCAATCACTTACTAAGTGCCCCACCCTGCCACAGTTGTAACATCTCAGGGCAAAACGTATTTTCCTTCCCCCTCTTTGTTGGGAAGGCTGGTAAGCAGCCACGCCCGCCTTAGGCCTTTTGTTTAATTCGGCCTCTACACCTTTGGCTACTTGCAACAAAATGGAGGGCTGTATAGTTCTCCATTCAGGCCTAGCTGATACCAGACCTTTCCGGATGCTTTCCCTAAGACCATCCACAAAAGCAGTACTTAGGATTCTCTCATGCATTTCTGAAGCATATTCAAACCCCAAATCCACCCATCTTTGCTGGAGTCTGGTGAAAAATTTCTCCACACTTTCTGTTCTATCCTGATGCATATCAGACAATGTAACAGACTGATCACCCAAACGCTTTCTCCCCCATTCTGTGAGTTTTACTATATACTGCTCACCGGATAACAAGGTAGTATCGTCACCCTCACAAGATCCCACAGCAGAGGCTATAATATGAGAGAAAGAATCCCCAGCTTTACATTGAACCAAATCTTCCAAATCTCGCCAACAACATGAAAAAGCTTTCCGTATCTTTGATAATTCTCTACAGAATGGCATAGGCAATTCCTCTGGGTTGGGGATTCTACTCATCATGGCCAACATTTCACTAGGGGACCATGGACGATACACAGGCTCATCTGGTCTACCATTTGCACCCCTGAGAGGAGCAGCATCAGGGGATAGGTGCCTGGGCGTACGATTGGGTAAATTTGGCCTAGGCTGAGTGGGTGTGGAGGTTACCACTGGGGATACTGGATGCAGCAGATTTCGTACATCAAACAATGATGGAAATCCCACACTGTCCTGTGACCGCAATCCACTTACATCTGAATAAGAACTCGGTGCAGGTGCAGACCTAGATTGGTTAGATTGGTCTGGCACACTTCTAACTGGCAACGTAGGAGCAATCCCTGCAGGCCCATTTTTGACTGGAGGAACATACAATTGGGAAGGGTTATTTGCAGACATAACTGGATATAATCCAGTACTGGGACCAATAATTGGGATTGTACCCTGTCTAGGAGACCTACAGATCATACATATATTAGTATCATCAGAATTCTTATGCCTGCAGATGCACTCCCAACCCTCATATGGGGGGGGTTGAATTCCTAAGGAGGGGGTTGCTACAGGAGCACTAGAGGGGGATGGGATCTGAGGAACAGAAGAGACTATGGGTGTGGTTCCTTCAGAGGGACACATTCCAATGGTAGGGGTTTGAAAAACAGGAGTGGTTCTTGTAGAACTACAAGTTACAGAAGAAATAAAGGGGGTTGTAACTGAAACTGAGGAAGACGTAGGGGGATGGGTGCCGCATGGCGAACTTTTTACTTCATTGTTCTCCTTTGGAGCCAGATCCTCCATTTTACAATAGAAATATTGCCCATTCTGCTCAACTTCCTTTAACTTTCCATCAGTCACTTCTATTGACAATTTCCACCACAATTCAGCCTGATCTAATCTGTTGTTATCTTTCAACCAATCTCTCTTTTCCTGCAATACACTTTTCCATAATCCTTCATTTAATCTACCCTTCTCTGGCAAACCTAAGGAACACATGAACGTCTTCAACTTTCTTACTGAAACTTTCCCCTCTCTTTCTACCATTAACTGAGCCGCTGTTAACATCTCTTTATATCCCGTGACATTTGAATTACCCATTTCTGTGGTAACACACAGTTCAAGCAATAACTGATTAGTATCGCTCCTGTACTTCAATCAAAGAAGATAATAGTAACACACAGTTCAAGCAATAACTACCACTATCGCTCCCACAATTCTCTGGTGACTATTCGTAGGGACGCTAAGTCTTAATAACTTCTAATTTCTTCTTAAATATGAAATTAGTATTAATTCTACTTCTATGGGGACACTAAGTCTGAATAACTTCCAATTACGCCAGATATTAATGTAAATGGTGTTAATCCCATACTCCTATCATGAGGACCCCTGGTCACAACTCATGACAAACCTCCAACACCCTCGTCAGGGCGTGGCTGGGTTCCAACTCTACGTCACAGGATAAAGCTACCAGCTGACAAAAACTTTTATTTTGCTCAGTAAGACAGAAATGAAAGGGATAGCCACACAAAGAAGGAACTTCAAGGGGTTCTTTTGTTCTAAAGGACAGATCAGCCGTAATTTGAACCCTTAGCAGTGAATACCACCTAATCCAACACTGAGAAAGTCTAAAGCTAAAGCTTAGAGGAGATTGTAAGAAATAAAACTTTCTTACCTTGCTGCAGCGTGTTATTCTCGTCTAAGGGTTTAGCTCGAGTCCTCCTCTAACGGTTGAATTGATGATATTCAAGCTGATCTGCCCCACGTTGGCGCCAATTTTGTTATCGCACTTCACGCGATATTCGTCTTCTTTGTGTGGTGCCGAATCGATGTAGATATGAGCTCATATAGCTTTCTCAATGAGACCAATACAGGCTGGTATCACAGAAAATATGCCACCCTTTATTTCAGTTACAATCACTTATATAGGTTACATGAGGTAGACAGAAAGGGTGTTTCTGAAGAGAAGGTAATTGGCTACTTGCCAAAATGGGAGTTGTTCACCAACTTCCTCCCTGAGTCCATTGGCACATTTAAAAAGGCAATTAACATCCCAACCTTCCCCCCACAGTGGTCTTAAAACAAAGAAATGTACATGTGGTTCAATTAGCTAATTAGCTTCCATCTAGTGGTCAAAAGTGAGAAGTGAATATACTATATTGGCTAGGAGGGACAAAGAAAACCTATCTCTCACATCAGTAATTCAGTTCAAAAAGTGAAACACATGTATTATATAGAGTCATTACAAACAGAGTGAACTTTTTCAAGTGTTTAGTTATGTTAATGTTGATAATTATGGCTTACAGCCAAGGAAAACCCAAAATGTATTATATCAGAAAATTAGAATAATTAACCCAAAACACCTGCAAAGGCTTCCTAAGCTTTTAAAAAGGTCCCTTAGTCTGGTTCAATAGGCAAGTCAATCATGGGGAAGACTGCTGACTTGACAGATGTCCAGAAAGCTGTCATTGACACACTCCACAAGGAGGGTAAGCCAAAAAAGGTCATTGCTAAAGAAGCTGGCTGTTCACGGAGTGCTGTATCAAAGCATATTAATGGAAAGTTGAGTGGAAGGAAAAAGGGTGGTAGAAAAAGGTGCACAAGCAACAGGGAGAACCGCAGCCTTGATAGGATTCTTAAGAAAAGGCCTTTCCTAAATTTGGGGGAGATTCACAAGGAGTGGACTGCTGCTAGTGTCAGTGCTTCAAGAGCCACCACACACAGACGTATCCAGGACATGGGCTACAAGTGTCGCATTCCATGTGTCAAGCTACTCATGACCAATAGACAAAGCCAGAAGAGTCTTACCTGGGCCAAGGAGAAAAAGAACTGGACTTTTGCTCAGTGGTCAAAGGTCTTGTTCTAAGATGAATTTAAATTTTGCATTTCATTTGGAAATCAAGGTCCCAGAGTCTGGAGGAAGAGTGGAGAGGCACTCAATCCAAGCTGCTTGAGGTCTAGTGTGAAGTTTCCACAATCAGTGATGGTTTGGGGAGCCATGTCATCTGCTGGTGTAGGTCCGCTATGTTTTATCAAGACCAAAATCAGTGCAGCTGTCTACCATGAAATTTTAGAGTACTTTATGCTTCCCTCTGCCAATAAGCTTTTTGGAGATGGAATTTTTATTTTCCAGCAGGACTTGGCACCTGTCCACACTGCCAAAAGTACCAATACCTGGTTTAATAACCACAGTATCAGTGTGATTGGCCACCAACCTCGCTTGACCTTAACCCCATAGAGAATCCACGGGGTATTGTCAAGAGGAAGATGAGAGACACCAGACCCAACAATGCAGACGAGCTGAAGGCTGCTATCAAAGCAACCTGGGCTTCCATAATGGAATGTAGCTGACTACCACCCCACAGGAGGAACAAGCGTGTAACTTCAAATTAATGTGGGTGGAGTCCATTCCAGCTAAGTGATCCACTGAGAGAAGCTCTCACAAACAAAGTGGTGAAATGCCATAGTGATCAGATCAGAAGGTACAGGGGGTGCTAGCCTTCACCGTTCAGAAGGTAGAAGTGTGTTTGTATGAGATAGAAAGTCAGGTAGGTGGAGGAGAGCATTAAGCAGATTTGGGACTTCTGCTAGATGGCGTCAATACATAGTTGGAGAAGATGTCAGAGCCTTCGATGGTGTGGAGGGATGGAGATGCAAGCTATCAAATCAGTGGATAGAATGGGTTTTTGTTTGGTATTTAAAGATGAGCTTGAATGGAAAGCCCCAGCGGTAACGCAGTGGAATTTAGATATGGTTTGAGCTCACAACTTCTTGCTATGGTGGAAGGGGTCAGGTCTTCTGTACCCCAAAGCAGTCAATTAAGGTCAAGTAGTTTAGACCTCTGCAGAAGATAGCCTGCTGGCCAGTGATGGAACAGGGAGGGAATGAAGGGACCGCTTGTATTCACCGTGTGCTCCCCTTAGTTGTGATGGGGCCACAACTGTAATGTAAATTAAATTAGAAAATGCAGCAGCCTATGGTGTAGCTCATGAAAATGCATGTAAATCATGGATGATATATAAGATAAATTCTAAGACAGTAATGGCTAAGAGACAATTAACCAGCTATAAGTTGCAAAAATAGCTTATAGTGCAACATGCTATACATTGCCCCCAACCCAGACACGTGTCCAGAAAAAAACCCAAAGAATTTAACAAGTAATAAGAAAAATGTGGTAAAACTAAGTTAAACATCTATTGCCTCTAAACATGTAAGGGCTATATTAGACAAGTAGATTTCGTACCTGACGATTGTATAGTTAGCAATTCGTTTGCGTTCGAAAGAGCTCAACTTACACAGACCAATGGTCGCTGTAGTTGTTATTTGATTGTTATAAACTCGCTGATCATTCGTCAATGCATATATTACAAAGAAAGTGGCTGCCGACTTATTACATTCTCAGATATGCGATTGATGAACGAGAATTTTTTTGTATGCTGAAAGATCACAATCGGCGAGAATCAAATGATTTTGCGATCGTTGGAAACTATCCATAGTGCAAAGATGGCTCTTTTCTGAATGATATTACTATTTTCATTCTATTCTCACAACGTCTAATGCAGGCCTAACTCTAAAGACTACTACAAGATCAAGTGAATAAACAGATCGGATTACATATAAGGAGTTAATGCAAAATCAGTATTCATAGGGGTCTAAGTATCCAATTCATGGATCCTTCTGAGTTCCTAATGTTTCTAAATTTTTTCCGTCACCTCCTAAATGAAATTATGGGCAAATAATCAATGATTTTCTCCCCAGAGCCCTAGTACTAATTCCGGGATATGTCCGAGTGAGCGCATGTGTGAAAACAGCAGTAAATGTTCCAGAAAATCACAGTGGCCATGCCTAAGTTCCCGCGACACCGGATGTTTTCATCCTCGAATGGGGAGAAGTGGCAGTGGTGTCTTTCGATGTAACTGGCCTCTATATATCAATATCACATTTAAAGGGGCTACATGCTATGAGATTGACATTGGAGAATTCTAATTTTTCCAAAGCAGGTGACGCTAGGGAAGCTTGTCCCCGCCTGCCATTGGCTGTTACCCAACTGGATGTTTTTATCCGCGCACAGCACGGGGTCCGGCATATGGGGGACATTTTTATAGTGTTGGATAACCCCTTCAATAAAGCATCTCTACCATATTCACTGTTTTTTATGGCCCTTAAGTAGATCACCGTGTAACCTCATTTTTAGTAAATTTATAGCACAGTTCAGGTGATCAAGAGATCATATTCCTGGGATGGGAGCTATCGAACCTCAGCAAATTGTTTCTGTCAGTGGGTTTATCATACAAATCAGTACAGATGTTATTACCTTTTTTGTGAACTAATACATCCAAAAATTGCAGTGTAGTTTCAGATACAAAAATTGTGAACTGTAAGGCCGGGCCCCCATTATTCAGCTCTGACAGAAAGCCCATTAGTGTTGGGATGTCTGTAGTTCGTACAGAGAACACATCACCAATGTATTGCCACCATTATAGCAGGTTGTGGCGAAACATCGTTTGTACAACTTCTTTCAAAACCGTTCATGTAAATACTGGCAAAAGTTGGTGCTGCTTTTCATTATTATATTGCTGTTCAGTGGCAGTGTTTGTTCTTGTTTAATACAATCTCGAATAGCTCTCATATGAAAGTACAGCACCCTGTAGAAAAATCAGAATCCTCCAATGCCAATCTCCCTGCACATAGCCCCTTTGAATGTGATATTGATATGTAGAGGCCAGTTACATAAAAAGACACCAGAATTGCCCCATTAGAGACCATGAGCGTCTGTAATGTCAACAAAAAATCGGTAGTATCTTTAATATAGTTAGCAGAATTGATAGTATTTTATCCAGAAAGACACCGTGGAGGAAAACACAGAATCATGCTCAATGATTAGCAATGATAGGAGGCCCTGGTGTGACAATATATTACAGGTGTGACAGGATGTCTCATCTCAAGATATTCATATACAGTAGCTCCTTATCAATTATACCATCATTAAGGGCCTTGGTGAGGTTTCCTTTTATTTTGCTCATGATCCTGAATTTAGGGTCATCTGCAAGTGGTTCATATACAGCTGTATCGATCAACTGATGTGATATTTCCTTTTTGTCTTTTTGCTCCTCGCCTAAACTGCCGCTTTTATAGTAATAGCTGTGTTTGCATGAGGGTTGATGAAGCTGAGTAAAACGATGCCTGTCTTATGTCTGGTGGTGGTATTGTTGCGGAGAAAACATTTAAAATTATGCAAATGAACTATTCGAGCACCATGAGGTAGCCTTATGCAGTTCGAGCACTGCTCCAGCGACACCACTGGTGCTCTGCAATGACTCCCCTCTGCCTTTAGATTGAGAGCACTAGACCGCACTCATGTCCAGAATGTGCAAACAACATCTTCGCTCACCGAGATGAAGCCGAAGATGATGTGTGCACGCGCTGTTCTGAACATGAGGATATGTCATCAATCCCGAAAAACCCCTTTGTATTTAAAATTGTATTAAAAATATTCTATTTATCACAGGCTAGTGTACCTGTTCTACATCACTCGCTATTACATTGTGGTAGATTCTGATTATAACCTAACCTTATGTATTGGTCTTTGTCACAGTTGCCATATATAATAGTAGGGGAGGCTGTTCAATTGATAATTTTTTTCTACACTAAATTTTTTCCCAGGGGCAGATGATGCCGCAACTGTTGTTTCAAATCAAAAGCTGTCAGACCTAGGGCAAGCTAAGGTGGTGGCAGAAGTGAGTGTTGCTGGTGGCGGCTACTGTATGTGTGGTTTTTGGCTTTGTGGGAATATTTTTTCATGCTATCAGCCAATATTGCAGTGGAATCTGTCCAGTTGCGCTTTTTTTTTAAGTTGAAAATTTTATTACAGAAATTTCATTTAGCACAGAATAGTGTACCGTCTGATGTTTTGTTCTGTGTCACTGTTAACGTCAATTAGTAACATTAGTTTATAAGGCTGAAAAAAGACATATGTCCATCCAGTTTAGCCTGTTATCCTGCAAGTAGTGGACTGTGTCCAAGTGGCCATTTGTTTCTACAAAAATGTGCCTGTGGAGCCGATGATGCTGTTGGTGTAGGCTCAAAAGCTGTCACTCCTAGTGTTTGAATTGTATATTAGTTTGCAACTGTGTGATGTCTAATTTGGATGGTACATGTATCATTTGAATTGTGAAGTGCTGTGGACTATGTTAGCATGTTGCTACTCCATATACTCAATTTTTCGCTTTATAAGACGCACTTTTTCCCCCCAAAAGTAGGGGGAAAATTGCTGTGCGTCTTATAAAGCGAATACTAGTGAGCGCTTCCATCATTTGGCCAACATTTCTGTGTTTAAAAAAAAAATTACAGTTGGTCTAATATAATATTCTAATTTTCTGATATAATGACTTTTGGGTTTTTCCTTGGCTGAACAGAAATAAACACTTGAAAAAGCTCACTCTGTTTGTAATGACTCTATATAATATATGTGTTTCACTTTTTGAATTGAATTACTGAAAAAAAAACTTATTGATAATATTCTAATTTATTGAGATGCACTTGTATTTTTTTACTTATAAAAACTTTTTTTTTGTTATAAGCACCCCCACTACCCCCCCAGGGGACTTGAACATGTGATCTTTGGATCTCTTCTACACAGTATATTCTTATGGAGCACAGACATCTTTAGGTTTCCATGACTCCAGCCTTCCACCATCAATGAATGGCTTCCCCACGCTCAGTGTTGGGAAGCTGTTTGGGCACCAGAGACAGTGCTCCCGGAGAAAACCGCCTCAGAGTCATGGTCACAAATGACAACAGCATTTGAGGGGTTACATTTCTGTAATTGGCATTATTGCTGATTGCAGACATTAACTCTATGTGTCTGCTGTGCGAAACATTAGAAACCTGGCAGCTATGGTACCCACTCTGCTCTGGGGTGGGCAACATCTGTCAAGGGCCAAAATCTACCGTACACGTACGGTGGATGTTGTAAATGCATTTATCATGTATATAAAGTTAATACATGGCAATCACTAATGTATTATGATTGTCTATATTGCCTCCTTTGCTGGCTTGTTTCCTTTTTCCATCACATCATATGATGTTAATTTTCCATGGTTGTGACCACCCTGCAATTCAGCAACGGTGGCTGTGTTTGTACACTAAAAACTTAAAATATTGAAAAAGTGTTGGCCTATGTGCACTCCCACAGTCCCAGGCACCAGAGAGGCCGGTGATTTTTCCTATAGAGTGCTAGCACGGCCACCGGATAGAAAAATCAATCAATCAAAGGAGACCAATCACAATACATTAATTAACTGCCTTGTATTAACTTTGTCTACATGATAAATGTCATATGCTGACGTGAGAACAGCCCTGGAACCACCAACATCAGCTTCTTTCTCTTCTTTTGTATATACATAGCTTAAAACCCATTTGGTACTCTGCCTTTTCCTGAACCTCAGTGACCATCTCCCTGTTAACATTATTTAGGGGATCTTTGGTACCTGCTCTGACCTTGGTTTTTCAGCGTTTATAATTTTTTAGGCTTTGGTTTGCTCTCTTTGGTTGCCATTTTGTATTTTTGCAGATTTTAATTTTTTTTTACAGATTTTAATAAGCTTCGTAAATCAAAGCTGACTTTTTTCAGCTGACACCTCAGATTTGTATATTTAAATGCTCCCAAACTGTACTGAAGTGCTGCCCTCAACCCTTGGCCTTTTTTTTTTAAATAAAGCATTTTTGCTCTCCCAGCCACAGTTTGTTTTTTACAGTTCAGGGGGAACATAATTACAATGTAGTCACTATTACCAGATGTTTCATGAACAGTCATATTCCCAACAACCTCTGCATCGTTAGAAATTACCGTATTTTTCGATTTATAAGATGCACTTTTCCCCCCCCAAAAGTAGGGGGGAAATTGCGGTGTGTCTTTATAAAGCGAATACAAGTGAAGTGCTCACTTGTATATTTTAGCTGTGGCACCCCCATCAGACCTCAGATCAGCCTACCCAGCCACATAACAATAAAATAAAAACCTCTCTTACCTGTCCTGCGCTGCAGCTCCGCTCCGGGTCCGGCGCTCCTCTGGCTTCCTGGGCCGGCGGTGCACTGTCCTGACTGCGTACAGCAGATGACACACTGACTGGGCTGATCTGAGGTCTGATGGGGCACACTGGGCTGTTCTGAGGTCTGATGGGGGCACACTGGGCTGATCTGAGGTCTGATGGGGCACACTGGGCTGTTCTGAGGTCTGATGGGGGCACACTGGGCTGATCTGAGGTCTGACGGGGGCACGCTGGGCTGTTCTGAGGTCTGATGGGGACACACTGGGCTGATCTGAGGTCTAATGGGGGTCTGATGTGATGTCCTGAAATTTATCCTGATATGAGGTCTGATGAAAAATATTTTTTTCTCATTTTCCTACTCTAAAATCTGGGGTCCGTCTTATCTTCGGGTGCGTCTTATAAAGCAAAAAATACTGTACCAGACCAAACAGAGCATCGCTCCTAGTGGGATCTTTTACAAACTGGCCCATAAAGTTGCCCTGCAACAAGTTGAGGAATGTTCTCCCCTTTGCAGTTGACGCAGAACCATGACCCCAGTCAATATTTGGGAAGTTAAAATCTCCCATTATGACCAAGTAGCCACCTATTATTATTATAATATGCTAATAATAATATAGATTATGATTATTATTGTAATGAACAGTGTATAATGTAATTGAAAAATGAATCAAGACAGCAAATGTGGCAATGTAGGCGATCATAATACATTAGTAAATGCATTGTATTAAATTTGTCTACATAATATAAGCCATTTGCTGAAGTGAAGCAAGTCCTTTAACTCCTTAAGTCGCATCGTCATACCTGTTTTAAATATGGCACCAGCTTACACTATGAGCGCCTTAGCCTCCTAAAGCTGCTGCTGTTTCAAACACATGTTTTAAATATGGTACTGGGTCTCTCTGAAGATACCCAGCGTATCAGAGATGTAGCAAATTGAGCTCAGCCTGTAGTTTGATTGAACTACAGTGTAAGTTGAGAAGTTTAAGAATTTAAATAAAAATAAAGAATAAAAACCATAAAGATCATGGGCATCCCCACGTCCCAAAATTCCTGAGCTATTAAAATAAAAAAAATAAAATATGTATCCCAATGCGGATAATGGCATAACAAAAAAATCAAAATGGCTGATTGGTCATTTTTTCATCGCTACACTTACAAAAAAATTGAATAAAATGTGATAAGGACGTAACACACTCCAAAATGGTATCTATAAAAATTACAGATTGTTCCTTAAAAACTGAGCCCCCATGCAGCTTGTTAGATATAAATATTAAACAGTTCTAAAGGGTCAAAATATGGTGATGTAAACAAAAAATTATTTTCTCTTTCAGTATTAAAACAGAAAAAACTATCTAAATGTTGTATTGTTGTATTTGTACTGACCCAGAGAGTGAATGGCACAGGTCAGTTTGAACACTGTGGAGACAAAACCTGTAAGGCCCCTTGTAGACGAGCGTGTGTCACGCACGGAATCCGCATCGCATCTCCTGGCCTGAACTCCCGGCACTGACGGGGTCACCTAGCATTATATTGATTTAGGATGCTATGTAACCCTTACAGTTCTGGAATGTATTGGATAACACTAACAGCATTATGTCAGTGTCATCTAATACATTCCAGAACTGTAAGGGTTACATAGCCTCATAAAGCAGTATAATGCTATGTGACCCTGTCAGTGCCGGCAGTTCAGGCCAGGAGATGCGATGCGGATTCCGTGCATGACACACGCTCATCTGCAAGGGGCCTAAGACTAGTAGAATTTTATTTTTTTTCCCAATTCTATCCCTTTCAGGAACAGCAGTATAGTATGGAACCTGACTAACGGCAAATATCAGACAGTGAAGGGGTAGTAGTAGCAGCAGAAGTGGCAGCAGAGAATGCATGGAACCTGATAGACAAGGCAGGAGTTGTGCAGCTATGTAGGGCTAGTAGTAGTAGTAGGAGGGAAGTAGTAGCTGTAACTAAAAACACAAAAGGATAAAAACATCCTGCACCATATCATACATAAACATGCAGATGCACCACTAAAGGAAAAAACAGAGTATAACAGAATATAAAAAAATAGAACATTTGTATTTAGTGCTATGAGTTACATTTTGTTTTTTCTTTAGTGGTGGCCATGTACATGTGTATCTGTCATATCGTGCAGAATGTGTTTATCCTTTTTTGTATTTGTAATGCACATTTGGAGGGAGTGGCTGCCTCCAAGTCTGAATGCACTCTTATTACCCCACCAATCCCACAAGCTGCTTTCAATTAGGTGATAAATATAGCTGTACATATCAACAAATTATATGTGCAGGCTCTGCTCTTCTGAGTGTAGATGCCCACTGGCATAGAGATATTAAATAGGTATTAAATAGAGTAGGTTTCCGTCTATTTATTCGTACCCAAATCAAATTATCCGAGTGATTGACTAGAATCAGACCCAAAACAAAAATTTGCTCACCTCCAGTGGGGTGCCTAAGGTATTTGGCACCCGGGTGGATACTTTCTCAGCCCCCCCTCTGACATATTAAATGAAATACACTGTTAGAAAGCTGTCACAGCGCTAAATTTAGCCCCCTGCTGTGCAGACATATCACTGCCCTTAGTTTTAGGCAGAGAGGCAGTGATTACAGCCCAGCATCGTGGCTAGGTGGAGCAAAACACTCCCTTCACTATAGAAGTGTACAGTCGGGGCGTGTTCCTCACCTCCCAGTTATAATGTGGTCCCCCACTCATGCTATAATGCCCCTGTGGCCCCCACACACACTATAATGCCCCATTGTGGCCCCCACACACAATATAATACCTCATTGTGGCCCCACACACACTATAATACCCCATTGTGGCCCCACACACACTATAATGTTCCCCTATGGCCCCACACACTGTACTTGGCATAGCTATATTCCACCGCACACCACTGGATCCCCATTGACTATAATAGGATCCAATGGGGATCCAGCTGCTTTCCTTTCATTTATGCCAGATTTTAGCTGAACAAAGAATGGTTAATATAGCATTTTTGTTTGTCCGCAAGCCAGCATATACTCCGGATACAGTGAACTCCACCAGTCTGTTTCTCTAATGGACAGACTGTCGGAGTTCAAAACGCAGATGTGAGCGCAGGCTACCATGGGCCCTGGGCTGTGTGAAAAAATGTGGGCCCCCACCTATCTAATACATAGACATTGTAACACAACCATGCGTACTACAGAGTTTTGAAAATGGTATATGTGCCGTGTATGTGTGAGTATACAGATATAAGTACAGTGTATGTGAGTGTATAGAGATGTGTACAGTGTATGTATATAATGTAGATATTTGTACAGTGTGTGTACATATAGATATATCTACAGTGTACGTATGAGTATATAGATATATGTACAGTGTGTAGATATATGTACGGTACAATGTATGTGAGAGTATATAGATATATGTCAGTATTTGTGTTATACATTTATAAATATAACAAACCCTTAAAGGGAGTCTTTCACCTGTTTTTCACCTATATAACTAACAGCAGTGCCCCACAGAAGATTGCATACACATCCCAGACATACCTGTGTGCACTTTGTGTCTGTATTAGATGTTGAGAAAAAGCACTTTTATTCTGCAGGAAAACAGCTCCCAGGTGCCCGGCTGAAAGTGAAACTAAAAACAGCTTTCTCTCCTGACTGGATTTCTATCAGCTGTATCTTTTGATATACTGTATGTAAGGCTGTGACTTTTGTATCATTTGAAAGCTTGAAATGTCAGCTTTGAAAAAAAGGTTAGAACTAGAGATGAGCGAGCATGCTCGTCCGAGCTTGGTCCTAGTTCGAGTATTACGGTACTCGAGTATCTCGCCATGCTCGTGGAAATGGCATCTCCCGCATTTTGAATTTTTGGCGCCTATAAACTCAGCCAATCACAAGCCAGGAGACTCTGCGGTACACCCAGCATCACGTGGGGCCCTTACATGTCGATAGCAGGGGTTGGCTGGCCTGATCAGGTGACCCTGGAATATACTAGTGACTGCACGCGGTGCTTGGCTCAGAGGCTGTCTGGATGTCGTTAGGGACAGAGCTGCTGCGTTTCAGGGAGAGTGTTAGGTCCTGGATTTAGTTCTCTGTTAGGCAGGAGTGATCTCAAAAGAACCCAACAGCCCTTCTAAGGGCTACAAGACATTTTTTTTGTCTCCTGGCTGGCACTAGTAGTGCAGCTATCGCCATATATAACACTTTTTTTTTATTGTTTTATCTCAGTGATACAAATCCATTTCATACAGCAGTGTGGAACCATTCTGTGTGTCACAGTTCAGCTGTCCACTCACCACAAACCACAATCCGTATTTTCTGTCCAGGTGACCCATACTGTACGTCACGTAATCAAATACGGTCTTTTGCTTTCACTGATACAGGTACATTAGAAAAATCTATGTGCGGCATTTGTCTGGGTTGTCAAAATAGCCACAGTCAGCAGGGGCTGAGTTTGCTCTCTGATAGTTTCTGCACATCACGTTAAAATATATATATATATATATATATATATATATATATATATATATATATATATAAAATAGTTTTTTTGTTTTATCTCAGTGATAGAAATCCATTTCATACAGCTGTGTGGAACCATTCTGTGTGTCACAGTTCAGTTGTCCACTCACCACAAAGCACAATCCGTATTTTCTGTCCAGGTGACACATTCTGTACGTCACGTCACTGATACAGCTACATTACAAAAATCTCTGTGCGACATTTGTCTGGGTTGCAATTAAGCAGACCAAGTCTGCCTAATCTAATAGTTTCAGTGTAATTGCTCCATACTGCACGGTACGTAATAACATACGTAATTTAGCTCTAACTTATCCACCTATATACAAAGCACAATCCGTATTTTCTGTCCAGCTGACACATTCTGTACGTCACGTCATTAAAAAAGGTCTTTTGCTACCGCTCTCTGCGACATTTGTCTGGGTTGCAGTCAAAATAGCCACAGTCAGCAGGGGCTGAGTTTGCTCTCTGATAGTTTCTTGTGAAGTTGTTGTCAGGGCAGGAAGTCCGAGGGGGGAGCAGACTGAGGAATCGGAGGATGACGAGGTGACTGACCCAAGCTGGGTTGATAAGCCGAGTGAAGACAGTGCTTCTGAGGCGGAGGCGAGTGCTGCACCAGAACAGGTTGGAAGAGGCAGTGGTGTGGTCAGAGGCAGAAGCAGGGCCAGAGCTGGTGCATCAGCAGCAACTGTTTCACGTAGTGAAGCTCCCGTGGCGAGGTCTAGATGTTCGCAAGTCTGGAGGTTCTTTAAAGAAAGTGAGGATGACCGACGGACTGTGGTGTGCAACCTGTGCCACACCAGGATCAGCAGGGGTGCCACCACTACTAGCCTAACCACCACCAGCATGCGCAGGCATATGAGTGCTAAACAGCCCACTCAATGGAACCAAGGCCGTTCACCTCTTGCGGGTCACACCACTGCTCCTTCCCCTGTGCCACTCGCTGCCTCTGCTAGTCAACCCCCTGCCCAGGACCCCGGCACGAGTGCCTCCCGCCGGAAAACCACACCTTCGCCTCCACGATCCTCCACAGCATCCACCAATGTGTCCCAGCGCATCGTTCAGCTGTCTTTACAGCAGACGCTGGAGCGCAAGAGGAAATACAGTTTCACCCACCCACATGCCCAAGCCCTCAACGTCCACATCTCCAAATTGCTGAGCCTGGAGATGCTGCCCTATAGGCTGGTAGAGACCGAGGCCTTTCGCAACCTCATGGCAGTGGCTGCCCCTCGGTATTTGGTCCCCAGCCGCCACTATTTTTCCCAATGTGCCGTCCCATCCCTACACCAGCACGTGTCACAGAACATCATCCGTGCCCTGACTAACGCTGTTTCTGAGAAGGTCCACCTAACCACGGACACGTGGACAAGTGCTATCGGGCAGGGACACTATATCTCACTGATGGCACATTGGGTTAACTTGGTGGAGGCTGGGACCGAGTCTGACCCTGGGGCCGCTCATGTACTGCCCACACCGAGGATTGCGGGGCCTACCTCGGTCACGGTCTCTCAGACGTACTATGCCTCCTCCCCCGACCCCTCCTCCTCCTCCACCACCTCCTCCGAATTACCATCCGTGGGCACGGCGCCTTCAGTCGGTAGCTCTAGGCGCAGCAGCAGTGCCGTGGGTAAGCGCCAGCAGGCGGTGCTCAAACTGCTGAGCTTAGGTGACAAAAGGCACACCGCCCAAGAGCTGTTACAGGGCATCACGGCGCAGACCGATCTGTGGCTGGCACCGCTGAACCTCAAGCCAGGCATGGTTGTGTGTGACAACTGGCGTAACCTGGTGGCGGCTCTGCAACTCGGCATACTGACACATGTGCCATGCCTGGCCCACGTGTTGAATCTAATAGTTCAGCGGTTCCTCAAGATATACCCCAATCTGTCTGATTTGCTCACCAAGGTGTGCCGCATCTGTGCGCATTTCTGCAAGTCGACCACAGATGCTGCCACTCTCAGGGCAGCGCAGCGCCGCCTACAACTGCCCGCTCACCGACTGTTGTGCAACGTGCCCACAAAATGGAATTCCACATTAAACATGTTATCCAGAGTTTACCAGCAGCGCAGAGTGATTGTAGACTGCCAAATGTCAACTTCCACCAGAACTGGTAGTCAGATCACTCGGATTCCTCAAGTCTACAATGAGGAGTGGACGTGGATGTCTGATATCTGCCAGGTGTTAAGCAACTTTGAGGAGTCAACACAGATGGTCAGCGGCGATGCCGCCATTATCAGCCTCACCATCCTGCTGCTTTGCCTGTTGAAAAACTCACTGCTCAGCATGAAGTCGGATGCTTTGTGCTTGTCACAAGAGACGGTGGAGGAAGATACGTCACTTGATAGCCAAAGCACCCTCCGGTCTGTTTCTCAGCGCGTATCGGAGGAGGGGGATGAGGATGAGGAGGAGAATGTCGGCGAGACATAAGAGGGTACCAGTGCTCAGTCCTTAACTCTTGAGCGTGTATGGGCTGAAGAGGAGGACTATGTCACCAGTACATATTAAATGGTAAAGCATTGGGTAACTCTGACATGGAAACCTAGGAATTTTAGTGAACAGCAAACTAAGCTGTAGAAGACAGTGCCAGACAGCTGCTGCCAAGGCCAATAAGATTATGGGTTGCATCAAAAGGGGCATAGATGCCCGTGATGAGAACATAGTCCTGCCACTTTACAAATCACTAGTCTGACCACACATGGAGTACTGTGTACAGTTCTGGGCTCCTGTGAACAAGGCAGACATAGCAGAGCTGGAGAGGGTTCAGAGGAGGGCAACTAAAGTAATAACTGGAATGGATGGACTACAGTACCCAGAAAGATTATCAAAATAAGGGTTATTCACTTTAGGAAAAAGACGACTGAGGGGAGATCTAATAACTATGTATAAATATATCAGGGGTCAGTACAGAGATCTTTCCCATCATCTATTTATCCCGAGGACTGTGACTGTGACAAGGGGACATCCTCTGCGTCTGGAGGAAAGAAGGTTTGTACATAGACATAGAAGAGGATTCTTTACGGTAAGAGCAGTGAGACTGAGGAACTCTCTGCCTGAGGAGGTGGTGATGGTAAGTTCACTAAAAGAGTTCAAGAAGGGCCTGGATGTATTTCTGGAGGGTAATAATATTACAGGTTATAGTTACTAGAGAGGGGTCGTTGATCCAGGGAGTTATTCTGATTGCCTGATTGGAGTCGGGAAGGAATTTTTCCCCCTAAAGTGAGGAAAATTGGCTTCTACCTCACAGGGTTTTTTTTTGCCTTCCTCTGGATCAACTTGTAGGAAAACAGGCTGAACTGGATGGACAGATGTCTTTTTTTCGGCCTTACAAACTATGTTACTATGTTACTTGGAGGAGGAGGAAATGGAGAGTCAGGCCAGTGAGGAGAGGGAATTCTTGCGTGTTGGGACTTTAGCGCACATGGCAGACTTCATGTTAGGCTGCCTATCCCATGACCCTCGCGTTAGAAGCATTTTTTCAAACACCGATAACTGGGTGTTCACTCTCCTGGACCCACGGTACAAGCAGAACCTTTCCACTCTCATCCCTGTATTGGAAAGGAGTATGAGAGTGAATTAATATCAACAGGCCCTGGTGCACAAGCTGAAACAATCCTTCCCATCTGACGCCGCTAGCGGCAGAGGGCGTGGTTCTGTGGGCCAAGTAGCGGGGGAGAGGAGGAGAGCAGGCAGCTTGTCCAGCACTGGCAGGGGAACGTTTCCAAGGCCTTTGCCAGTTTTATGTCACCCCAGCAAGACACTGTCACCTGTCCCCAGTCTAGGCAGAGTAGGGGGGAGCTGTACAGAAAGATGGTGAGGGAGTACCTAGCTGACCATACCAACGTCCGGACCGATCACTCTGCTCCATACAACTACTGGGTTGCAAAGCTGGACACGTGGCCTGAACTGGCGCTGTATGCCTTGGAGGTGCTGGCCTGCCCTGCCGCTAGCGTGTTGTCAGAGCGGGTATTCAGTGCAGCTGGTGGCATCATCACCGATAAGCGTACACGCCTGTCAACTGACAGGCTGACGCTTATTAAAATTAACAAAGCCTGGATTTCACCAGAATTCAAATCTCCTCCGGGGAAAGCAGCTAAAGATTAACATTACTTATGTATCCGATTCCTCTTCTCTACTCCTCCTCCTCCTCCTTGTCGTCTTTGCCTAACGCTGACCCAAAAAATTTTTTAGAGGTCCAACTGGCACTCTTTTTTTACCACAATTTTTCTGGAGGTCCACCTACAGGCCCTCTCTCCAAACAATTTTTCTGGAGGTCCACCTACAGGCCCTTTCTCTAAATAATTTTTCTGGAGGTCCACCTACAGGCCCTCTCTCTAAACTATTTTTCAGGAGGGCCCCCTACAGGTCCTCTCTCCAAACGATTTTTCCAGAGGTCCACCTACAGGCCCTCTCTCCAAACAATTTTTCCGGAGGTCCACCTACAGGTCCTCTCTCCAAACAATTTTTACGGAGGTCCACCTACAAGCCCTCTCTCTAAATAATTTTTCTGGAGGTCCACCTACAGGCCCTCTCTCTAAACAATTTTTCAGGAGGGCCCCCTACAGATCCTCTCTCCAAACAATTTTTCCAGAGGTCCACCTACAGGCCCTCTCTCCAAACAATTTTTCCGGAGGTCCACCTACAGGCCCTCTCTCCAAACAATTTTTCCGGAGGTCCACCTACAGGCCCTCTCTCCAAACAATTTTTCCGGAGGTCCACCTACAGACCCTCTCTCTAAACAATTTTTCCGGAGGTCCACCTACAGGCCCTCTCTCCAAACAATTTTTCCGGAGGTCCACCTACAGGCCCTCTCTCTAAAGAATTTTTCCGGAGGGCCACCTACAGGCCCTCTCTCTAAAGAATTTTTCCGGAGGGCCACCTACAGGCCCTCTCTCCAAACAATTTTTCTGCAGTGTCAACTACAGACAGTGTAAAACAATGTTTCAGGAGCGTCAAACAGACAGTCCAAAACTATTTTTCAGGAGGCGCAAGTACCGATATTTAAAAAAAAAAATTTATTTTGCTGAGGGTAGACTTTATGTACTCCGAAAAGAAATATTTTTTTCGAGGCTCAACAAAAGCCATTTCACTGCATTCTCAGTCGGACAAAGTCATTGGTGGTGTAACCGCCATGCTGTGTCAGGCTAAATTTTTGGGTGCTTCACCAGCTACCGCATACTACCTCAGTCACTCTGTTGTCACCTCCGCCATACAGGACCACGAAAAATGTTTATGTGGTTCGCCTGCTCCCGCAGTGTCACTCGCTCACTCTGTTGTCACCACCATAGTGGTCTGCACTATAGCAGCCCAAGTCTGCACATTCCCCTTTTTTCTCCAAGTGATCTATACTGCACGTCACGTAAAAAATAGGTTATTTTGCTCTCAGTGATACAAATCCATTTAATAAAATCCTTTCTTTCTCTTTAACTGATCTATACTGAACGTCACTTTTAAAAATACGTCTTTTCCTCTCTTTCTCTCTCTCCAAACTATTTTTCCGGATAGGTGCCGTATACGGTATTAAACTGAGAAGAATACATACAACACATGCCCCACTTGATCAATTTTATAGTTGACAACCATACCGGTTGATGCTAAATTTTTAAGTTTGGGTCCTGCGTCGTCATTCGAACTCCATCCGGCTGTTGTCACCACCACACACGCTGGCCAAGGGGGCACTCCTCTGGCTCTTCCAGCTCAACCTCCTTCCCCCCAGCCTGCCCTCCACCTACAGGCTCTCTCTCCAAACAATTTACCCGGATAGGGGACGTATTAGATATTATACTGATTTTTTTTGTTCTTCTTTTAATTGGCTCCTGACCTGTGATAGGCAGAGCATGGACACGTCCCCTTAGCTGCAGTAGAAAAGACACTCCCCTGGCCAGAGCAAGCTCTTTCTCCTTTTCCGTGTTCAAAAAATCCATGAAATATATGGTCCCAAGATAGGGGACGTATACGATTTTAAACTCAGAAGAATCAATACCACACATGCCCCACTAGTTCAAGCTCAATGTTGACAGCCGTACCAGTTGATGCCAAATTTTTTTGGGCCACGCTAAATTTTTAATGTGCTCTACCTGCTACCGTCGTGTAGCTCGGTCACTCTGACCGAGTCTGACCCGGGGGCCGCTCATGTACTGCCCACTTGGAGGATTGCGGGGCCTACCTCAGTCACGGTTTCTCAGACTTGCTATGCCTCTTCCTCCAACCCCTCCTCCTCCTCCTTCGAATTACCATCCGTGCTTCACGTCCTGCTACCTCAGTCTAACTCGGTCACTCTGTTGTCACCGCCATGCTGCGTCAGGCTAAATTTTTGGGTGGCTCACCTGCTACCTCATCTAACTTGGTCACTTGTTGGTGTCACCGCCATGCTGTGTCAGGCTTATGCCTGCATCGTGTGGCTGAGGATAGGAGAGCAGTGCCAGCATGGGCATGGGTGATGGACCTTTGTTGCACCTAGTTGGGTGCTTCCCTAACATGTGATGGGCATGTGCCTCGTCTTTCTTGGTCTGGGTGAGCACAATTGCCATGAGGGTAACCACCAGGCTGTTGCAGGAGAATTTGGGGTAATGGTGGGATTAGGCAGCCTCAGAGGCATCCATGCATGCTGCCCCTGCTGTTTCCTGTCCATTTCCGTGGTGTTTCCATCATTTTCTGAGGTTTCCAGGTTTTCACCCAGCCTTCTTTAGGCAGAGCCTTGGTCCCCTGCAAAAAATATTCGAGTCTCCCATTGACTTCAATGGGGTTCGTTACTCGAAACGAGCACCCCAGCATCGGGAAAAGTTTGTCTCGAATAACGAGCACCCGAGCATTGTAGTGCTCGCTCATCTCTAGTTAGAACCATTTTTCTATCTGCTACCAATCCCAAGATATGAGCAGCTAAAGGAGCCCTCCCCTCTTCAGTCTGGTTTGCTTTAAAGGGAACCTTTCAGCTCTGAAACACCCTCCAAACTAGAGTAAGCGGTGTATAGTGTATGTGACATAGAGTCCGGTTATGTAATTTGTATCTTCATACTCACTTGCATTCTGACTCAGTGCTCTGACAAACCGCCAGTAAAATGCACTCAGTGGACTCCAGTGCTCACTCACATAATGTAGAGGATTCATAGAAGAGTCCTGTCAATGCATTTTAGTGCTTTTTAGCGTCGGAATGGAAGTGAGTATGAAGATAAAACTTACATATTCGGATTCAGCATCACTTACATTATACAACGCTTACTCTAGTTCACGGGGTGTTTCGGAGCTGACAGGTTCCCTTTAAGCACTTGCAGCAGCAGAGCTGGGCACTTGGGAGCTGTTTTCCAGCAGAATAAAAGTGCTTTTCCTGGACGTGTAATATAGACACACAGTGCACACAGGTATGTCTGGGATGTGTATGCAGTCTTCTGTGGGGCACTGCTGTTAGTTATATAGGTGAAAAACAGGTGACAGACTCCTTTTAACCCTTTCTACCCTGGAGGTGTTTTTTTTCCCATTTTCGTTTTGCTCCCTGCCTTCATATAGCCATAACTTTTTTATTTTTCTGTTCACATAGCTGTATGAGGGCTTGTTTTTTGCGGGACAAGTTGTACTTTCCAACGCCACCATTTACTATTGCATATGATGTAGTGGTAAGCGGGAATAAGTGCCAATGGGTTAAAATCCAGTTGCCGGGCTGTAGCGCACATAAGGGCCATTCAGTCCTTTAAATATAGATATGTATTTATAACATGAACATTGACATCTATATACATACATACACACCGTATGCATAGCTATATACACTCACACTGAGAATAACAGCACAATAAACTTGTATTGTTGAATGCATCGTTTCTTTATTTCAGCAATATATAACAGCGGCAGTCTACAGATATGTGTAAACGTTTTTGGCAATTAGCCTTTTTCAGACAATGATAATAAAAAATAATGTACAAAAAGAAGAAAACTTATATTACAATTTGGTGGATAACAGTAACATAGATGATATATGCATGTAGGGTTATAAAGACATCCTGGACCAATCGTGGTCCTAACCTCTCTATGTCAGGCATCACTGAAAAAGATAGTAAGTCGGCAGCAGATGTTAACGGCACATCTAAGTCTCATAATCAATTCAATCAAAAGTAAAACCGGGGAGAGTTAAAATAAGCTAGGGTAGAGAAGCAATGTAGGTAGACAAGAACTTCATTGACCCACAGGATCCAGATCTTGGTGGTGATAATAGTGTAATAAATATCTTGACAGTCTGTGTCCCAGAGACACTGGCTGTATATAACAGGTTAAGGTGTGATGTCACTGAAGTATCAATGCAGATCCCATAACTTACCTAAGCCGCATATGGAGGAAGGTGGAGGAGGAAGCACGTGGCTGTAAGGCCTATTGGCACTGGTGAAAATGGTCTGTGACCAAAAGAAGATTGACAGCGGAACAGGCGTCTGGTTCCGGCCTGTGGAACACAAATGCGTTCCATGTGCAAGTGCGTTCCAAGTTGGAACGGAAGACCAGGAAACATCTATATTCACGCTGTACAGCAACATATATATATATATATATATATATATATATATATTTATTTATTTATACAGTATGTATGTATATATATATATATATATATATATATATACACACACACACAATTACAAAAAACGGACAGCACCTCCTGCAGGTGACAGTCAGGTGCAAGCTACCTGCTGGCTAATTAAATACTAAACAGAAAATGGTAGCAGCACTAGATAGGCCATGACATATAAAATGAACATATGAAAAGGTAAAAAAGCATTACTGCTATGTAGACAAGTAGATAAAGTGGAAGCTCTTGGCGCATATAAATGATCATAAATAGGTCGGGCCCATCCACCAACCATCAAGGTGGCTTCCAATCAGATGGGTCCTATACTAACACTGACCTGCATCCTACATAAACCTTCAGGCCTGTATCAAGGGAACACCATACCTGATATATATATATATATATATATATATATATATATATATATATATATATATATATACAGTGCCTTGCGAAAGTATTCGGCCCCCTGGAACTTTTCAACCTTTTGCCACATTTCAAGCTTCAAACAAAAAGATATAATATATTTAATTTTTGGTGACGAACCAACAAGTGGGTCACAATTGTGAAGTGGAACGAAATTTATTGCATCATTTAAACTTTTTTTCTCATAATAAAACTGAAAAGTGGGGCGTGCAAAATTATTCGGCCCCCTTGCATTGATACTTTGTTGCGCCACCTTTTGCTGCGATTACAGCTGCAAGTCGCTTGAGGTATATGTCTATCAGTTTTGCACATCTAGAGACTGAAATTCTTGCCCATTCTTCCTTGAAAAACAACTTGAGCTCTTTGAGGTTGGATGGAGAGCATTTGTGAACAGCAGTTTTCAGCTCTTTCCACATATTCTCAATTGGATTCAGGTTTGGACTTTGACTTGGCCATTCTAAGACCTGGATACGTTTATTTTTTAACCATTCCATTGTAGATTTTGCTTCATGTTTAGGATCATTGTCTTGTTGGAAGATAAATCTCCGTCCTAGTCTCAGGTCTTTTGCAGACTCCAACAGGTTTTCATCCAGAATGGTCCTGTATTTGGCTCCATCCATCTTCCCATCAATTTTAACCATCTTCCCTGTCCCTGCTGATGAAAAGCAGGCCCAAACCATGCTGCTACCACCACCATGTTTGGCAGTGGGGATGGTGTGTTCAGGGTGATGAGCTGTGTTGCTTTTATGCCAAACATATCGTTTTGCATTTGTTTCCAAAAACTTCGATTTTGGTTTCATCTGACCAGAGCACCTTCTTCCACATGTTTGGTGTGTCTCCCAGGTGGCTTGTGGCAAACTGTAAACGAGACTTTTTATGGATATCTTTGAGAAATGGCTTTCTTCTTGCCACTCTCCCATAAAGGCCAGATTTGTGAAGTGTTCAACTGATTGTTGTCCTATGGACAGACTCTCCCACCTCAGCTGTAGATCTCTGCAGTTTATCCAGAGTGATCATGGGCCTCTTGGCTGCATCTCTGATCAGTCTTCTCCTTGTTTGAGATGAAAGTTTAGAGGGACGGCCAGGTATTGGTTGATTTGCAGTGGTCTCATACTCCTTCCATTGCTCTCTGTGCTTTAACCCCTTTGTGCAAATGGACGGAACTGTATGTCCATTTCGCTAGTGTGTTTGCGCAAATGGACGTACAGTTCTGTCCATCGGGTAATCACCCCCCGCGACCACCGGGGGGGACGAATCGCGGGAATGCCAGTTAACGGAGTTAACTGGCATTCACCACTTGCCGGCACGGGACCAATCAGAGTTGTCCCGTGTCGGCGATCGCTGTGATTGGCTAGTCAGTGCTGACTAGCCAATCACGATCGCTGGGAGGGACAAGATGAGCTGTCACCGACTCTGACAAGCTCCGAGACCTCGTCCTTTCTCTCAGAGCTTGTCAGAGACAGTTTTATGCTAATCCTGAGCCCTGTCAGAATATAAAAAGTTATCTAATCACTATCCCTACACTACATACACTTCCTACACTACCCTGTCTCTCCTAACCCCTGACCTATTCTGACTCCTGACCCATCCTGACCTGTCCTAACCACTGACCCCTAACCCTTAGCCATCACCTGTTAACCTTTTATTTGCCTTTTTTTTCTTCTCAGTTTTATTAAAAAAATAAATAAATAAAATAAAAAAAAATAATTACAAAAAAAAATTTACAAAAAAATATATAAAAAATAATTAAAGAAAAATTGTTTAGTTACTCCCGTTGTGACCTGTGGCCCCTCCACTTGTCACTTATTTTCCGTTACTGTCATTACAGCTAAATCTGTAGGTAGTGGTGACCGCTTTGCTTTGCATCCAGGCGTTCCCTCTAGCGCAATTGTTTTTGTTCTTCCCCTTTTTTGTTAAAAAAAAAATTAAAAAGTTTATAGTGACCGGTGGCCCCTTCCGTCAACTACCGCTGTGTCATCAGTAGTTACAAGTGACCCCCTCCATCAATCTAAGTGTCAGCTATAGTAACTGTCTCTACCATCTGTCCGCCAAAATGGCAAAGAGATTTTATTCCACAGATGAAGCGTATGCCATGATTTGCTCTGACACAGAGTCCGCAAGTGAAGATGAAATGGAGTTTGTAGTATCTAGTGAGTCAGAGGAACCCCCTGCACAGCGCAGAAGAGCTGCTAATCGTGAGCAAGCTGGCTCAAGTCATGAATTGTGTACACCAACTGCTATGGTCCCCAAATTCCAGAATTTACTGCTCGTCCAGGGATTACTGTACAGACGGCAGAATTTCAAGAGTTATATTTTTTTAAATTGTTTTTCACGGACGAATTAATTTAATGGTCCAGCAGACCAATCTTTATGCAAGCCAGTTTCTTGCAGAAAACCCACAATCCCACTATTCAAAAGCCCAAAACTGGATCCCCACAAATCCAAAAGAAATTCGGCAATTTTGGGGCCTTTTGCTTAACATGGGCCTTGTAAAAAAAACGTCAGTTAGGGACTACTGGTCTTCTGACATTTTATACAATACCCCACTTTATGCCACCATCATGACCAGGACATGCTTTGAGACCCTTAGGAAATTTCTTCATTATAGTGACAATTCCCTCTGCCCACCGCGCCAAGACTCCAGCTATGACAGGCTGTACAAAATCAGGCCACTCATCGACCATTATAATAAATTATTTTTTGAACTTAACACCCCCATAAAAATATATTGGTCGATGAATTCCTCGTAAACTCAAAGGGAGGCTGCATTTACCAGTACCTTCCAAATAAAAGGGCGCGGTACGGAATAAAGATGTACAAATTGTGTGAAAGCACCACCGGCTACACACACCACTTTAAAGTTTACGAGGGAAAAGATTCGGCAATTAATCCCCCAGATTGGCCCCCATCCATTGGTATAAGTTGTCTGGGATTTAGTTTACCCCCTTTTAGACAAAGGGTATAATCTATATCTGGACAATTTTTACACAAGTATTCCCCTTCTAAAAAGTCTTATGTCCAGAAACACGGTGGCCTGTGGCACCATCATAAAAAATCAGAGGGGGCTTCTAAAGTAATTTCTTGGGCAGACTCTGAAAAAGGGGGAAAGTAGGGCAGTCTGCGACGAAAATCTGCTGCTTGTTTGCTACAAGGACAAAGGAGATGTCCTAATTCTAACATCTATTCATGGCGACAGCAGCATAGTTGTTCCAGAATGTGGCTCAAGTTCCAGCATCAGCAAACCAGTCTGTACAGTGGACTACAACCACTACATGGGTGGGGTAGACTTATCCGACCAGGTCCTCAAGCCTTACAGCGCCATGCGTAAGAGCAAGACCTGGTACAAAAAGCTGGGAGTCTACCTCACCCAAATGGCATTGCACAATGCATTTATTTTAGCCAGAAATGCTGGAAGTCGCAACAGATATCTCCAGTTTCAGGAGAAGGGGATAAAGGCCCTGCTATTCGAAGATGCAGAAGGGGAGGGCACCTCAACAGGTATTAACATAAGCCGCATTTTACTTGGCCAACATTTTCCCTCTGAAGTGCCCCCAACCTAGAAGAAAAAGCGAGCCCAAAAATGCTGTCGCGTATGTGCAAAAAAAGGGATCCAAAAGGACAGCAGTTACCAATGTAACACTTGCCCCAGTAAACCAGGGCTTTGCATGAATGAATGCTTTAAAGTTTTTCTTACCTATTTAGAATTTTAACTTTGACACTTTGACCATTTTAAATTCCATTAAACTTAAACTTCCATTTAACTTTTCTGCCCAATTAGTTCACACTACCGTTACATACTTCCATAATCATACAGTGTCAGTATGGCCATAAAAACTGAAGTATAACAGGTCAATTAATTTCTACTGACCTCTAATGTCTTCCATTCGGTCAATCTTCCAGGGAAGTTGTCATCAGGAAACCTCATATCCGCCCCTTAGAGCACATCATTAAAAAAAATCACAAACTACAGGGGTGATTTTTGTAAACTTTTACAGTTTATTGATGTGTTCTAAGTTTCCTAATGACAGGTTTCCTTTCAGTTACGCTTCCATTAGTTTTGCAGGGGAAATAGTCCTGCACCTCACTTTATTTTGTCCGCTAATGTAATGAAAGAATAATGGAATATTGCCATAATGGAAGACATTAGAGATCTACAGAAATCAATGGAGTCTTTAGGTTTCTCTTAACTTCCACTACAATCACCGTACTGAAGTTTATAGAAGTATATAACAGTAGTGTGAACTACGCCTAACAGTTTGATAACACCCCTCCAAAAAATTTACCTCACTATACCTCTAGATGAATACCAAATGCATAACACATGTGGCTTCAAAATGCTCACTATACCCCTTTATGAAATCCTTGAGGGGTGTATTTTCCAAAATGGGGTCACTTGTAGGGAGTTTCTAATGTGTAGGTGCTTTAGGGTCGCAGCAAACGCATTGTGCCACCTGAAAACTTTCTGGGCAAAATCTGCTCTCCAAAAGGCCAATTGTGTTCCTTCCCTTCTGTGCTGTGCGCCCAAATAGATCTTTACTTCCACATGTGGGGTCTTTTTGTGATCGGGAGAAATTGTGTAACAAATTTTCTTTTTTTTTTTGTCTAACCCCTCGTCAATGAGTACATTTTAATGCTAAATTAAAGAATTATTGAAAAAAAGTTAAAATTGTAAATTGAACCTCCATTTTGCTTTAATTCTGGTGAAGCACTCAAAGGGTTAACAAACTTTGCAAATGTTGTTTTGAAAAGCTTAAGGGGTGCAGTTTTTAAAATGGGGTGATTTATGGCGGTATTTCAAAATATGCGCTATGCAGAGCCTTTCAGTATTGACCACTAAAACGTTTGAAAATCTCTTGAAAATTTTGAAATTTGCTGTTGGAATTCTAAGCCTTCTGAAACACTAAAAATAGAAAAGGATATTCGAAAAATCATGCCAACATAAAGCAGACATATAGGGAGTTTAAAGGGGTTGTCTCATCTTGCCTAATGGGGGCATATCGCTAGGATATGCCCCCATTGTCTTATAGGTGCGGGTCCCACCGCTGGGACCCGCACCTATATCGAGAACGGGGCCCCGAAAGCGAACGGGGGCGCACTGCGCATGCGCAGCCGCCTCCATTCATTTTCAATGTGGCCGGCGAAGATAGCCGAGCACTGGCTCGGCTATTTCCGTCGGCTCCATAGAAATGAATAGGAGCGGTGGCCGCGCAAGCGCGGTGCGCTCCCATTCATTTCTATGGGGAGCCGGCTTGGTGGTGGCCGGACCGGAGTCCTCCAGCCACCACCTTGCGGGGCCCCGTTCTCGATATAGGTGCGGGTCCCAACGGTGGGACCCGCACCTATAAGACAATGGGGGCATATCCTAGCGATATGCCCCCATTAGGCAAGATGAGACAACCCCTTTAAGATAGCACCGAATTTCAGTGGTAAGACTATCTGTCTTAAAATTAGAACATTTCGAATTTTGAAAATGATGTTTTTTTCAAAATTTTCACCAAATTTCCACTTTTTTCATAAATAAACACAAAACATATCCACCAAATTGTACCATTTTTATGAAGTACAACATGTCACGAGAAACAATCTCAGAATGGCCTGGATAAGCGTTTTAAAGTTATCACCACATAAAGTGAGACATGTCAGATTTGCTAAAAATGGCCTGGTCCTTAAGGCCAAAACAACCTGCAGCGTCAAGGGGTTAAACAGAACCATGTGACTATCACAGAGCAGGTGCATTTATACGGAGACTTGATTACACACAGGTGGATTCTATTTATCTTCATCAGTCATTTAGGACAACATTGGCTCATTCAGAGATCCTCAATGAACTTCTGGAGTGAGTTTTCTGAACTGAAAGTAAAGGGGCAGAATAATTTTGCACGCCCAACTTTTCAGTTTTATTATTACAAAAAAAGTTTAAATGATCCAATAAATTTCGTTCCACTTCACAATTGTGACCCACTTGTTGATTCTTCACCAAAAATTTAAAATGTTATATATTTTTGTTTGAAGCCTGAAATGTGGCAAAAGGTTGAAAAGTTCCAGGGGGCCGAATACTTTCGCAAGGCACTGTATATATATCTAATATATAAAGCTGAGTGTATATGTGTGTGTGTGTGTCCGGTAAAGGAATCTGCACCGCTGCAGCTACAATAATAAAATTTGGCACACATGTACATCAGGTGTCCGGGAAGGTTTTAGAATAGTTTTCAACTCTCCAAGACCGTTCCTGACATATTCCCAAAAAATATGACAACCTAGCCAGTTCACTGCTTTAGGTCTGCATTAAAGAGGCAGATCACTGTGGATGACAATGGTAAATGGGTATTCCCGGTTACCATAACTATAACTTATGTTTTAGACTAAGTCATCATCAATCATTACCTCATATAATGTAATGTTTACATATTTACTGTTCAGTAGTAATAAAAGATGTTTTCTTCCACTGCTACCCACCTTCCTCCTAAATTACTATGGCATCGACCTGTAATTCTGGCCACCGTCAAAAGAAGGACTTAAAAGCACCACCCCCAGATCCCACTAAGTCACGCCCCTGACTCAGGCCACGCCCCTTCCATGCTACATTTGACCGGGATTAAAAATATTGGTAAAAATCACCTTCTGTCAGCTGCAGGGGTGGCTTTCTCCCTGCAGCTCATTGCTCAGACTGCACAGTGCTGCTGCTGAGAGTGCTGCTGCTGAGAGTGCTGCTGCTGTGTCCATCCAGGCCCTGCGCATGACAGAGGACAGGGAGTCTGAAAGCCAGACCGTCCAGCCTAAAACAAGACCTCTGGCCACCCTAGGGCCAGGCTGATGTTAGGGTGGCCAGATGTCCGGCTTTAGGCTGGACAGTCCAGTTTTCTGGCTACCTGTTCTCCGTCCGACGCAGTGCCCAGGGGCGGATTGGGAACTTAAAGTGGCCTTGGAAAAAATAAAATAAAAGTGGCCCCATGTTGTAGGTGGGTCCACATTGAAAGAAGACCGGTCAAAACAAGTTGGCATGGACAACCGAAATAGGCGTTCCTACAATACTGTAGTGCAGCACAGAATACTGACCCAGCCAGGGGCGGATTGGCCATAGACCTTACAGGGAAATTTCCCGGTGGGCCGATGCCCAGGAGGCCACCTAAGCCCTCCTCATAGCCAGCCAGTGGAATTTTTTGGGGACGTAGTTTGTGCAGCTGGCAGTACGGTATTTTGAGGTGGACTGTGGTATTTGGGTCTGTTGGGTGGTATAATGTGCCACAATATGGTATTGCTGGCCCTGCCTTCCATCAATTTTGACCAGACTACATAACAGGACCACTTTTAGTATATTTTCCAGGGCCACTTTAAGTTCCCAGTCCGCCTCTGGACCCAGCAGAACCAAATACCACAGAGAAGCACATAATACATCCGAACCAGCCACAGTATTCAACTGCATCACTGTCAGGAGGACGGTAATACAGTTGGGTTCAGGACGGCACCTGCGGCCGTTGAGTATCAGATCATTATGTACCTGGCCTGCGGCCATCAAGAGGGCTTGGGTGGCCTCCTGGGCATCAGCCCACCGGGAAATTTCCCTGTAGGGTGTATGGCCAGTCTGCCCCTGGCAGTGCCTGGACAGACACAGAGATGTCCACCCTTTCAGTAGCTCACACACAGACAGCTTCTCCTCCGTGTCTTCACGAGCCAGGGGGGCGTGGCCTCATGTTTAGTGGTGTGTCTTAATGGGAACTGGGGGTGCTCTTTCACGTTTGGGGGAATGGCCGGTGAGGTCTGGCTTTCTGGGGTGAAGACAGTGGCCACTCTAGCTGCTGTGGAGGTCACAGTTAAAGGGGTGGGCAGCTGCAGAGGTCACTGTTAAAGGGGCAGGCTGCTGTAGAGTTCACTGTTAAAGGGGCGGGCAGCTGTAGAGCACTGTTTAAGGGGCGGGCAGCTGTAGAGGTCACTGTTAAAGGGGCAGGCTACTGTAGAGTTCACTGTTAAAGGGGTGGGCAGCTGTAGAGGTTACTGTTAAATTGTTATCATCAATATAAAATATATATATATATATTTTTTTTACCATATCTATAGATGCACGTCTATAGGCATATAGTGTACATATATCTATATACACTAACACATACACTGTACATATCTTTATACTCACACATAAATTATGCATATATCTATACACTTACACACACTGTACACATTGCTATACACAAAAACAAAATCACCATATTTACATGCTGGACAAGCAGGGGCCAGGATGCTGGGGGTTAATTTGGTTTCTTCTCCTGCTGAGTGAGGTTATTACTCACTGCCCCCTCAAGCAGACGAAGGCTGCTGGGTTCTCAGAAGAATGTGACAAGAGGTATGAAACTACATACCAGAGCTATGGAGGTACACAAGCCACAATCAGAGGGTAGCAGCAGCCTGGTAAGAAGGAGGAGGCGGCATCAGGTCATGCTCCTCACAGAACGTCCTGACAATAGCGTTAGTACGTTATGGACACTAGTCTGAGGCTGAGTTTGCAGCGGTGAGCGGCCTCACACTGAGCGAGGTGCTAAAGAAGCTGCGTGGCTGCAGATTAGAGGTAACAGTGGCCAATTCCATTGGCCGTGGCTGCTGTTAACAGCTGGTCGATAGTGGTTTTGGCTGTCTTATCACCACTGATCTAATTTAAAGGGGTTGTCCAAGTTATTTATTTGTCCTTTGTATGTTTCTAACTAGGCAAATTTAATGTTTTTTTAATACACTTAGTTTATCTGTAGTTGCTGGTTTCTCGGATTTCAATGATGCTCTGTTGATGTTTCGTGCACAAGCCTCAGAGATAAGATAACAGGCTGTACACAAGACGTCACTGTGCTGGCCACGCCCCTCTGCACTGGCTGAGCTGCCGTCTGCTCTCTCCCTGGATTCTTTCAGATAACATTTTAACCCCTTCTGTAGCACACATTCAGTGCTCAAGGCTTTGCTGAGCAGCTGCAGGCAATGAAGAGACACAGGATCTGCCCTCCTCATCCTGCCGAGCTGACACTGGAGGAGATCTGCAGAGTATTGCACAAGGAAGGTAGGGGGAAGTTTCTGTGTGTATCAGCAGTGTCATTGTACAGCTGGGACTTGTAGTCCTACACATAAAACATGCTGCTGAGTATTCCAGCAGACATGTTACTCAGGGCAGCTCTTGTATTCACTCCCTTTGCAGAGCGGGGGGGGGGGCAGAGATTGTTATTATTACAGGTAAACAAAGGCCAGAAGAGAACTAGGGAAAAATATATATATTTTTTTTTTACCTAAAACTTGCTTAACTTATATATAACTTCGTTATATATTGCTGCCCATCAGATTTGCAGTGCTATTTTTTTTTCCTAACTTGGACAACCCATTTAAGTATCATCAATATTAATGTCTTGGAAACCCACTTTCCGAACTTTAATTTCTCATTAAACAATTGCCATATCAGAAATGCCAACAAAATCCTTGACTTCTCTCTATTAGTCTTTCGGTTAACTAAAGTTTTGTTTTTACAAGTTTAGTTCTTATTATGATGTTCTTTCATGTTTTTCTCTTTTCTCTTTAGTTGTGTTCCATTGAAGTGACCTGTGAATCTGCTAGTGTAATGGCAGCAACGTTGGCTAATGGTGGCTTCTGTCCAATAACTGGCGAGAGATTGCTGAGTCCAGAAGCAGTGAGAAATACATTAAGTTTAATGCATTCTTGTGGGATGTATGACTTCTCTGGCCAGTTTGCTTTTCATGTAAGACTACAACAAGTAAACAATTTCAATTAATCTGTTATATTATTTTAGTAATTAGATTTTTTTTAATTTGAAAATTGTTATTGCATCTAATTCATATCAATGAATATACCACATTCAGAAAACTTTTCAATAAAGGGTGCTAGTTGATTACATAACACATTCAGTCCTATAGTGGTATATTCTTTCTCCTCACCTGCATAATTTCTGCTTTTGAGTTACCTATCGGCTTGTAGTGGCCTACCAGATAATCCTCCAGTGTCCTAGGTTTTGATTTCTAGTTTCCTGCAGATTATTAAAACCATTTAAATTGGACTTTGTAGCTTGGTTCTAATATTTTGTGTTAATTTAAAATTGCCTCTTTGTACTTATTGATATATTAGCTGTATGTGCAATGATAACAGTAGACTGTGCAATGCAATTAAACCCTTTGTGCACTTTAATGTAACAACATGTCCAATGTATGCTTGGAGCGTATGGAGTGGGTTATCGAGCTAAGCCCTCTCTATATGCGGTGGGTGCTGGCTGTGTAATACAGCTTACATCTGCCCGCAATTCCCAGCATCAGAAATAACTCCAATCACGGTCATTTACCTCCTCAGGTGCGTCAATCAATATTGACCACACCATCTGAGAGGTTTGTCAGCAGCATTGGGTTCCCTCTGACCTTCGATTGGCACCCCCTCAGTGAAGGCTCCCATACCAAAGTTATACTCTCTTTACTGTAAAGCAAAATAAGAGTTGTATTACATCCAGCTATAGCAGTAACAGTTCCAACTGTACACAGTGCAGTTCTCTCCCAGACAGCAATGTATGGATTTAGGCAAGGATGGAAGTTATGACCCTCTTTCCCCTCTATCTTGCTAAATTCTTTCTACTGCGGGTGACTGTATTTTTCCAATTATGCCTGTAATGCACAAGACAGGATACAGGTTGTCTTAATTGTAATACCTCCACTGCAGTAAAGTTATTGGTTTGTTTTTTTTTCCTCAGTGGTGGTTATCTTACTGAATCCAGTGCCTGGCCATGCGAATTCCAAGCTCTCCAATTCCCAACTTTATGTTTCTTGCTGTAGATCTTGCAGCAATCACAGAGATCTGTCTCAAAATACTGAAGCCCAAGGAGAGGGAACACTGTCCTGTGCATCCTCCCTCTCTTAACACCCTAATACTCTCCTAAAACACTCTAGAGCTAGGGATGGAGCCTGTCACCACTTAGCAACTTACCGTCACTACTGTACGCCCATGCAAGCCCTAACAACAGTACAGGACTTAAGTAGGAAGTAAGCTGTGGCATGGAGCGCAGATACAACAATTAAGCTACCTGCCCCCTGTGCTTGTCAGCACGCCGCATGGCAGCAGGAGGGAAAGAGGGAGCCTGGCACCCGTGCCCGCAGCAGCGCCACATCACATCAGACGTTTTCTTTCACATCAGACGTTTTCATCACCGACCGCAACAGGAGCTGAGACAGGTTTTTTGACTAAACGATTCAGGATGACAGGTTTCAGCAGGGAGACATGGAAGGAATTCGGTACCTGGAGAGAGGCAGTTTAAACTTGTAGGAAACATCATTCATTTGCTTGAGAATCTCAAATGGCCCAATGAAGCATGGACCCAATTTGTAAGAGGGCATTTTGAGCTTGATGTATTTGGAGGCAAGCCACACTTTATCACCAGGACGTAACTTAGGAGAATCTCTACTTCTTTTATCAGCAGCCTTCTCAGGAGTAGTTGCGCTCAGGAGCGGAGAAGGTCCTGGAGAAGAAGCCACAGGTTGTCATCTTACCCGAGAAAGACTTTTGAGAAAGCACCACCCCAGCTCCAATAGACGATGCATCCACCTCCAGAAAAAATTGCTTGCTGGTATCAGGATGATGGAGTACTGGAGCTGTAGAGTAAGCCTGCTACAAGGCTTGAAAGGCTGATTCAGCCTCAGCTCTCCAACTCTTGGGATCAAGGCTAAGATGGGAGCTGTAAAGGAAGAGAAGTGTGGCACAAACTGGCGGTAGTTGGTGAACCCCAGGAAACAGTGAATTGCCTTTGGACCAGAAGGACGAGGCCACTTCAAAATTGCGGACAGCTTCTCAGGATCTATCTGCAGGCCAGTATCAGATATTATGTAGCCCAAAAATGGAAGCGAGGATTGTTCAAAAATACATTTTTCGAATTTGGCATACAGATTAATCTCTCAAAGCCTTTTTAGGACCAGGCAGACCTTTTTCCAGTGGGAGACCAAATCTGAGGAGCAGATTAGAATGTCATCAAGACAGACCACAACACATGAATAAAGTAAGTCTCTGACGAAATCATTGATGAATTCTTGAAATACATCCGGGGCATTGCTTAGCCCGAAGGGCATGACCAGATACTCATAGTGAGCGTCACGGGTGTTGAAGGTGGTCTTCCACTCATCCCCTTGATGAATTCGGATCAAGTTGTAGATCTAATTTGGAGAATATCTTGGCTCCCCTGAGGCGGTCAAATAACTCTGGAATAAGGGGAAGAGGGTATTTGTTCTTGACTGTGAGGACAGGAATGGAGAAGATGTTCAGCACCACCACAATAGAAGCAAAGCCCCTTGTACGACGGTGATCACGTTCTTCCTCAGTCAGCCCGACTTGGTCAACATGAATGGGTTCTGGTGCAGCAACAGACATGGAAGGCTAAGGGACTGAACACTGCAGGAAAGAAGACAGTGGGCGATATGGTCTAGCTCTCACGTGCTACCTCCTTACCACATTCCTGGAAGTGCAGATCAATTTGGATGGCCAGGGAAATAAGGTCATCCAGGGTAGATGGGACATCCCTACTGGTCACTCATCCTTTTCCCAGAGAGACCCTCCCAGAAGGAGGCCAATAAAGCCTCATTATTCCATCCCAATTCAGAGGCCAGGGGCCGGAACTGGACTGCATACTTGCCCACAGACTGACTACCAACGCAACCGCAGTACAGAAGATGCGGCCGTGGTGGTGCCTCCTGGCTCGTCAAATACCCTACTGAAAGCCTCTAGGAAAGCCTGTAGATTCATAACAACCGGGTCACTTCTCTCCCAGATTGGGTTCATCCAGGCAAGAGCTTCTCCTGTAAGGTGCGACATTAAAAAAAAAGCAACCTTGGCTTGGTCAGAAATAAACTGATTCGGCAACAGTTGAAAGTACAGAGTGCACTGATTAATGAAGCTCTTGCACTGTTTAGGGTCTCCATCAAAGCGCTATGGAGATGACAGACGGGGCACATAGGTAGTCGGCAGAGCAGGTACCAGGTTAGTCGCAGCATCGTGAGCTGGATTGGTGGGTGTCTGGTTATAAAGGCACATGTTCACATTGGCAGATAGGACAGAATCTGACCCTGACGTTCTGTTTGCTGAGCCATCTCCTGGTAGTGGCAGTTCAGTGAGGCTTGGTGGGTTCTGATTAGCGGGGTCCATGGCCGGAGCAAACTGTTATGCAAGCGGGTGTGGACCCACTGTGCCACTGACAGGCTAAACCCTGGAAGGGTGTGACTAAGTGAATACCTGGTCTTCACTAGAGCCTCTGATGGCGAGGATAGGCTTGGGCCGTTAGGGTAGCCACTAGGTACCACTCCAGAGGAATACCCAAGTCAGTGGCATCTGACCACAGGGTCAAATATAACAGTGCAAAGCACCAAGACAAAATACGTAGTCTGGAAGTCCAGAGTCATGGCAGGCAGCTAGCAAGCAAAGTACATAAACGAAGTCCAAGGTCAGAGGCAGGCGGCAATCAAACATAGTCCATTGAATTAAGAAGCAGGGTCTGGTACACAGAAAAGCAGAACTTCAAAACACCTTCACACAAGATACTAGACAAGCTAGCGACCAAGATTTCTCAGGTGTCTTCCTGGGCCAAGAAGCACCTACAAATACTTCCTGCAAGCCAGCCATAGGCTGGGGGATAGATGGCGTGTACGCCCTGCCTCACAAGAGAAGGAGAGACACGTTCATGCAAGCCCTAACAACAGTACAGGACTCAAGTAGAAAGTAAGCTCTGACATGAAGTGCAGATACAACAGATAAGCTACCTGCGCTTATCAGCACGGCAGCAGGAGGGGAACAGGGAGCCTGGCCCCTGTGCCCGTGAGTAGAGGCAGCAGCACCAGTACAGACCTCTGGGCTAACACAGGGGAATTTAGTACTCTTTTTTTCTTATATATTTACAGTGTCTCACATTGGCATTGTTTGTTCTGGAATCCGCTCCACTGCTTCCTTGCCCAATCATGCTTGCTGCTTGTTCCCTGTACACTTTATCACTTTAGGGTTAGCTCATGTGACCTTGCTGACCAATACTGCACATATACAAGTTGCTCGGCCCCTTTCCCAGGTGCCTTGTGTCCTGCAAAGGTTGCTGATATCTCTGCTCGTGTTCCTGTGTATCTGACTTGTGCTACTCCGCTACCTTTTTGATCCCTGCCTGCTTGCCTTGACTCTCATGTTGCTGACACAGATTGCCTGACTTGTACCCGTGCCGCCTGCCCTGATCTATTGCTTGTTTGACTTCGCCTCTGCTTCATCCTTCAGTCCTGCACTGTTGCTCCTGGTTATGACTCGGCCTGCCGACTACATCTGTACCTCTAGTACCTTGCTCAGGTACCTTCTGCTTTGTGTGCCAGTCCTCCTCAAGAGGCAGCGACCTGGTGTTCCCCCTTGGGAAAGTCTATCCCCACCATCAGGAATACTGTAAAGAATGAGGGGCTCGCTTAGACAACGCCCTTAGAGGAGGTAGGACATGTGGAACAGTGGATTCACACCCGCTAGTTTACATCCCGCAGGCTGGTCCAGCGCAGTGGTATTTGTCTGACCGATTCTCACCATATTTGCTGGGTTCCAACCAGATCTCCGCTGGTCCCTATTATAGTTATTGGGACCGGATGGCAAACGCTGTAGCTTCCAGCAATGCAGGATACAGAGAGCTCACGGAGGCATAAACAAGTAAACCTAAATTGGAAAGGTAGATGTCCCACTATTGAAATATACTCACTGCCTAAAGGGACACTAAAACAAAACAAAAAATATTTTTATTATTGATCAAAAGATAAAATAAGGCGGAGGAGCCCAAGATAAACCAACAAAGAAGTCTCTCATGTATGCAACCCCGGCAGTGATGCAAACAAATGCGTAGCGCTGCTATTATAGATGTTAGCAGGCTGCCATAGGGGGTGTAAAGTGAGCGCTATTAATATGGGGAGGGTTTGATCAGGGCTATATACAGAGAAGATGTGGATGTCTAACAAGGCTGGCTACTAGTATATATTTGGTAAGGCAAAATAAATATTCTGCACATCCAAGATAGCTCTGCCTAGAATATGGATGTGTAGTGCAGCTGACCCAGAGTGTATATAGTTGGTGCAGCAGAGCAAGTGCTTAACACATGCAGGTAAATACTACTGCCACTCACTCACAGATTCCAAGGAGGAGCAGGTGTTGCCTAGAGGACAGGTGCGTGCTTAAAGGGGTATTCTCATCTTAGACAATGGGGGCATATCGCTAGGATATGCCCCCATTGTCTTATAGGTGTGGGTCCCACCGCTGGGGGTCGGGGGTCCGGCCACCACCAGGCGCAGCTCCCCGCGCCGCTCATAGAAATGAATGGGAGCCGGGCCGTGCATGCGCGGTGCGCTCCCATTCATTTCTATGGAGCCGACGGAAGTAGCCGAGCCAGCGCTCGGCTATTTTCGGCGGCCCCATAGAAATGAATGGAGGGCGGCTGCGCATGACTAGTGCGCCCTCATTCACTTCGGGGGCTCCGCTCTGGAAATAGGTGCGGGTCCCAGCGGTGGGACCCGCACCTATAAGACAATGGGGGCATATCCTAGCGCTATGCCCCCATTGTCTAAAATGAGAATAACCCTTTAAGCTAAAGCTGATTAACCAGCAGACCTCCAAGATGGCTCTGCCCAGGATATGGATGTGTAGTGCAGCTGACCTAGAGTGTATCAGAGCAAATGCTTAACACATCCAAGTAAATACTACTGCCGCTCACTCACAGGTTCCAAGTTGGAGCAGGTAATACCTAGAGGACAGGTGCGCTGCGCTGCCCCTGCATATAATTTAAACCTCGACACGTTTCTACAAAGTATCATCAGGAGATTACAGAGTCTAATAGCAAGTAGGTGCAGTAAGACAGATAGAGCCACAGCACATGTGGTGCCCGCAGTGTCAGAGTATTTAAGGAGGAGCGCTCTGCTCCGGTTCCCGATAGGCTACCACAGCAGGAGGGAGGGAGGCAGGAGCTTTCCCTACTGTCGATCTCTCCCCATCAGCACCTACAACTATATGGATACCGGCGTCCAGCGACAGGTACACTGTCAATAAGGTAATCCTAATAGCGACCACTCTCAGAATAGGGAGGTAGACATCGACCGTGGATATACGTGGGATACGGAATGACATAGGGATAAATGAAATTAAATATAAAAATTGTACACACTCAAAGAATAAAAGTAAAGGGTAACTTGCATGTAGAAGGCCAATGGACTGGCCAGTGCAAGACACCTCTAGCCAGTTAAACAGGGATGAAAAGAGGGAGCGGGCACAGGACACGTATCCATGCCTATTAATTAAATAAATAAATAAATAAATAAATAAGAGGTGGGAGAAAATAGGTTTGCATATTCAAAGTACAGATGAAATAGGAGCCTATATAGAAGAAAACCACGGGAATAAGCTTAAATGAAGCAAGTGAACCCCAATTGGTCATTAAGCCCCAGAGGATGCATTGTGTTCAAGCGAAATATCCATCTTGCTTCTTTTCGCAGAACCATCTTATCAAAGCCTCCCCCTCTAGGGGATCTTCGTACTTTTTCCACTCCTTGGAATTTAAGTACACCATGATCCCCTTCATGGTATGTGGTGACGTGTCTGGTAATAGGGGTGTCCCTATTGTTTCAGACATCCCCCAAGTGCTCCCCGATGCAACGGCGAAATTCCCTGGTGGTTTTACCCACGTATTTTTGGCCGCAATCGCAGGTGATCAGATAGATGATCCCTGTGGTTTTGCAGTTGATGAAGCTGTGGATGTTGTATATCCTCTGCCCATCGGAACCTGAGAAAGTATTTCCAAGACAGATGGAATCACATGCCATACACGTCCCACATCTAAAGGTGCCACAGGGTTTCCTGGGCAACCGTGTGGACGTTGTGGGATGCTGAAAAAAGCTATGAACTAGTCTGTTATTCAGGTTCCTACCACATCTGAAGGTGATCTGTGGAAAAGGACTGATAAGGTGGCCAATATCCGGATCTGCCCGTAGAATGCTCCAGTAAGTGGTAAGTATCTCTCTGATACCTTGATGTGCTGTTTCAAACGTGGCTATTATTCGGGTCTGGCCAACTCCCTCAGAACGTGGTTTGGAGTTGAGGAGGTCCCTCTGTTGCCACTTAGATAGTGTTGGTAAGATGTACGTGATAACCTTTCTGGGTGCCCTCTATTAGCAAATCTGGTTTTAAGACGGGCCGCTGCACTTCTAAAATCGGACAGGTTACAGCAGTTGCGGCAAATTCTTAAGTACTGGCTCTTGGGGATCCCTTTCTTCAAAGGAAGTGGGTGCCAACTATCCCACCTTAAAAAACGTGTTAGTAGAGGTGGGCTTACGATATAAACTCGTGGTAATCCTGCCATCATTTTCTTTTGTAATCCATAGTTTCAGGAACGTAATTGACTGTTCCTGGATCTCTGACGTAACAAATAATCCCAAACTGTTGGCATTTAGGCGTTGGACAAACTGCTGGAAATCCTCTCGAGTGCCTTTCCATAGGATCAGCACATCATCGATGTACCTGATCCATAACTCAATGGGCACCGATTCCACATTGAGTTCATCACCAAAGACCACCTCCCTCTCCCACCAGCCCAAGTATAAGTTTACGAATGTAGGGGCACATGGACTCCCCATGGCTACGCCCTTGAGTTGGTGGATGATTTGGCGGTCGAAGGTAAATATGTTGTTCTTCAAAATGAACTCTAACAGAGAGAGGACAAAGGAGTTATGTGGGTGTAGGTGTTCCCCGCGTTCTTGTAGGAAATATTCAAACTTGCGGCATCCCTCCTTATGTGGGATGCTGCTGTATAGTGCCTCGACGTCCAAACTAGCGAGTAGGACGTCGGGTTCCACATACAGCCCACCAAGTTTTTTGAGCACGTCCGGACATATGATGGGAGGGATGTCACAAAGGGGCGTAAAATGATGTCAACATAGACCCCGATGTTATGTGTCAAACTCCCTACTCTCGGCACAATAGGCTGTCCCTTTAAGGGTTGTGTGCCTTTATGTATTTTTGGGAGGCCATAGAAACACGGAGTTTGTGGAAATTTGGGTAGCAAAAAATCATATTCCGTTTTGCTGATCAGACTGTTTTCTAAGGCCTCCTTTAAGATCCCTTTTAGCATTTTTTTTATGCTTGTCACCAGGATTAGATCTAATGACCTGGTAACAGGATTTGTCCCCCAGAATGGTCATGCACATATCCATGTATTGCGCCACGTCAAGGACAACCAAATTGCCGCCCTTGTCGGCCGGCTTGATGACGATCGAGGGGTCATTTTCCAAAGATAGCAGGCCATCAATTTCCTGTTTGGATAAATTACAGGTGCCCCTCTGCTCGATCGATTACTTACGTTTGTGAACTGGCCAAGGCTCCTATCTTTTTCCCCTTCCTCAAGCAAATCTGCCAACAGTCGGACATCTTTTAGGTCATCAGGTTTGATGCCTAGTTCCTCACACTCACGGCGGTCATGTGAGGTGAAGAACTTTAGCCATTTCATTTTACGGGCGAAAAGATGGAGATCTTTCACCCACTCAAACGCATCAAAATTATGTGTAGGAACAAAAGATAATCCTTTGGCCAAAAGGGACACCTCTCCCTCCGTAAGATGTTGGTGGGATAGGTTAATCACCCTCAGCTCATCATCGGGGGGTACTATTCCGATGGACAGGATACAGAAAGAGCATGCTGGCTCTATGTTCTCATCATTGGCACCTATGCCCCTTTATCTTATTCACCTTGGCAGCAGCTGCCTGACACTGGTTTCTACAGCTTAGTTTACTGTTCACTAAAATTCCTAAGTCCCTTTCCATGTCAGTGTTAACCAGTGTTTTACCATTTAGCCTGTACGGGTAACTTACATTATTCCTTCCCATCTGCATAACCTTACATTTGTTAAACCTCATCTGCCACTTTTCTGCCCAAGCCTCCAATCTATCTAGATCCATCTGTAGCAGTTTACTTTCCTCTTCCGTGTTAATTACTTTACACAGTTTAGTGTCATCTGCAAAAATTGATATTTTACTGTGCAAGTCTTGTACAAGATCATTAATAAATATATTGAAGAAAATAGGGCCCCATACTGACCCCCGTGGTACCCCATTAGAGACAGTGATCCAATCTGAGTGTGTACCGTTAATAACCACCCTCTGTTTTCTATCACTGAGCCAGTTACTTACCCACATACAGACATTTTCTCTCAGGCCAAGCATTCTCATTTTATATACTAACCTTTTATTCGGAACAGTGTCAAATGCTTTGGAGAATTCCAGATATACGACATCCATTGTTAAGCCACGGTCAAGTCTAGAACTTACCCCCTCATAGAAACTGATTAAATTAGTTTGACATGACCGATTCCTCATGAAGCCATACTGATATGCCTTTTTTTGCTTATTTTCATTGAGGAACTCCAAAATAGCATCCCTTAGAAAACCTTCAAACAGTTTACCCACGACAGATGTTAAACCTACTGGCCTATAGTTTCCAGGCTCTGTTTGTGGACCCTTTTTGAATACTCGCACCACATTTGCTAAGCTCCAATCCTGTGGAACACTCCCTGTCAATATGGAGTCCTTCAATATCAGAAATAAGGGCCTGGCTATGATATTGCTTAATTCTCTTAGGATATGGGGGTATATTTAATCTTCTTAAGGTGCCACTGGCTGAACATCTTCCTGGGTCAGACAGGGCAATTTTAATGGGGAATTTACTTTTACATTCTGCATTTCATCTGACAGTTTATTTTCCTCCAAGAATACAGTAGAGAAAAAAATATTTAATAGCTTTGCTTTCTCCTCATCGCTGTATGCAACTCCCCCCTCATCTCTCTGTAAAAGGCCAACACCTTCAGATTTATATTTTTACCATTTATATCATTGTAGAACATTTGGGGGTTAGTTTTACTGTCTTTGGCAATGAATCTCTCGGTCTCTAGTTTTATTCCAATAAAGTTTGTACCTCTCACAATTAGAGTTTAGGATTGGTCACTATTTCACAGGTGTCCGCCAACCTGCACATCTGTTGTTCTGTCAGGTTTATTAGTTAGTACTAAGTCCACTGTGGCCGTCCCTCTAGTTGGGTCCTGAACCAGTTGATAAAGGTAATTGTCTTTGGTTATTGCCAAGAACCTGTTTCCTTTACGAGATCTACAGGTTTCAGTTTCCCAGTCTATATCTGGGTAGTTGAAGTCCCCCATAATAAAGACCTCTTGATTTGACATCTCATCTGTCTTGTTTATTAGTAGATTTTCTGTTAGGTGGCTTATAGTAAACATCTATTAGTATTTTTGTCATGGGGTGCCAGCGATGCACTCCATCCTTGTTGCGCCATCGGTCTCCCGTGCCTAGCTCTGAACAAGGACGTGGCAGGCGTCCCCGTTCCCATGGAGATCAGGGGGCAGGGATTACCCGACAACATACGCTTCCCGGCGTACACCCGCTCCTTACTTGTTTACAGGGAGCGAGGCGAACCCGACAGCATATGCTTCCCAGCGTGCGTTCGCTCCTTACTGGTGTACAGGAGGCGGGATGAACTCAGCAGCGTACGCTTACTGGCGCTGCCAGCGGACACCTGCCCCTTAGTGATGTACAGGCAGGGCAGGTGAGCTCGGGCATGGATAGGCCAGCGCTCACCTGCGGAGAGTCAGTATTGGGATCATGTGATGCTGGCAATGTGACATGACCCACCTGTGGGCCTATTTAACAGGCAGCCTGCTGGCCACAGGTTGCCTGTGATTGGTCTTTTTACAAGTACCTGCAATTGTGAACTGCTGTGAGTATTGTGCTTTTGACTTCGGCTTGTGAATTTGACTTCATCCTCGTCTCATCCTCTTCTACTTCGTTACCTCTCGGCTTTGACCTCGGCTTGTGTTTTTGACTTTGCTCCTGTTTGTTACTCTGGTTTTTGACGTGACTTCCTGGTTTGACTTCGGCTTGGCGACATTCTTATATTGTGTGTGTTCTGTCTTTTGTCTATTTTTTTCTTCTGTTGTTCCCCCTCCCTGTACTCCCCAGCACGTACCTAGGCTAGGGACTGTCGACTAGTTGTACGGTGTTGCCTAGGATGGGCCGTGCAAGTAGGCAGGGTCAGTGGGATTGAGCTCAGGGCTGCACATATCCCTGAATTGTGACAATTTTATTATTGTTTTTGCCTCCACGTATTTCTACCCACAGTGGCTCCACATGTTCATGTCCCTCACTTATATCTTCCCAGAGTGTGGGCTATAGACAGAACTTTACATAAAGGCAAACCCATCCCCCTGTCCGGTGTTGAAGATCCTTTCTAAACAGACTGTAACCCTGTACGTTAACTGCCTAGTCATAGCTATCATCCAGCCATGTCTCAGTTATTCCCACTATGTCATAGTCCTCCTCACACATCACTAATTCCAGTTCACCTGTTTTATTAGTCAGGTTTCTGGCATTCCTGTACATACAATTGAGAGGTTTTTGTATATTTTTTACCCTACACCTTTCCTTACAAACTCTTCTAGTCCCTCCTTCCATTCCACCCCTAGTTTCATTACCTCATCCCAGGTCTCTATCTGCACTAGCTTCCCCTCCTGTAATGTAATTACCCTCCCCCAGTCCCTAGTTTAAACACTCCTCTAACCTTCTCCCCCACAACAGCTGCACCTTCCCCATTGAGGTGCAGCCCATCCCTATGATAAAGCTTGTAGCCGACCAAGAAGTCGGCCCAATTCTCCAGGAACCCAAACCCCTTCTTTCTACATCAGTTCTTGAGACATTTGTTAACCTTCCTAATCTCTTTGCTGCCTTTCTTGTGTGGCTCGTGGTACACATAGTATTTCAGAAAATACCTTTGAGGTCCTTGCCCTAAACTTGTGACTTAAATCCCTAAAATCTTTTTTAAGGACACTTCACCTACCTCTAACTTTGTCATTGGTTCCAATATGAACCATAACTACTTTGCCAGCCCCTCCCAGTCTTCCCCTCCCAGTCCTCTGTCAACTTGATCTGTGATATGTTGAACTCGAGTTCCAGGAAGACAACACACTGTCCGACGTTCCAGGTCTTTGTGACAGATTGCCCTCTCTGTACCCCTAATAATTGAGTCTCCCACTACCACCACCTGTCTGGCCTGCCCTGCTCTCCTGGTCCCCTGCTTACTGGAAGTGACATTCCCCTGACTGCCAGAGGAAGTGTCTTGCTGCAGCAGTGCTCTCCTTGAACTAACATCTCCCTCATCTGCCAAACTTGCAAACTTGAGGTGTGTCAGATCAGGGTTAGCCTCCCTGACACTCTTCCCTCTACCCTACCATTTAAATGTTATTCAGCTACTTGCTTCACTGTCCTGAGCCTCCATACTACCACCCTCCAGTGAACTCTTTTCCATAACGCTTCTCAGTGTCGAAACTCGCTCATTTAGATACACGATGTTCGATTCCAAGCGAGTAATTTACTCCCTCATGCACCCTCAAACGGCTGTTTCAGGACTGCATACATTTCACAAGATGTACACTGCACTGCGTTGTCAATAATGGAACACATACTAATGGGGATTACACAAGAAAATTGAAATAAAAAATCCAATACAACAATGCAGTGATAAGCAGCTGACTTACTATAGTCCCCTCCTAAAGTCTCTGAAACTCAAGTAACTGGATCACACAGTAGTCACACATTTAAAGGGTTTCTGTCACCAGTTTTTTCGGTATGAATCAGGCTGACATTAGAGATGTGCTAATGTCACCTGATTCCAAATATATATCTGTTTTATTTACTGGTGCCTCCATTTTTATATAAAATGAACTTTTATTTTATGCTAATAAGGCCTCTAGGTGCAAGGGGCGTTACCCCTGCTGCTAGAGGCTCTGTTGATTGACAGGCCCAGGCAGAGAAGAAACACTCCATTCACCATAGCTTGCAAGCACCTTCAATGTTGTCATGACCATGTGATCAGTCACATAGTTAGGATCACACAAACAGCCTGCCTCCTCCTAAACCATGTGACTGATCACATGGTCATGACATCATTGAAGGTCCTTGCAAGCTATGGTGAATGGAGTGTTTCTTCTCTGCCTGGTCCTGTCAATCAACAGAGCCTCTAGGAGCAGGGGTAATGCCCCTTGCACCTAGAGGCCTTATTAGCATAAAATAAAAGTTCATTTCATATAAAAATGGGGGCACCAGTAAATAAAACAGATATATATCTGGAATCAGGTGACATTAGCACATCTCTAATGTCAGCCTGATTCATACCGAAAAAACTGGTGACAGAAACCCTTTAATGCAAACACACACTTGAAATCAAACACACAAACGCTCACAAACTCGCGCTGTTTGTCTGCTTGTATAGGTGCTGTTCCCAAACCCCAAAAAACTTCAAACCAGACTGCTGTTTTTTTCCTTAGGATTCAAAGGATGTATTACTAATGTGTTGTTATTATCCATATTGCGTCCATCGTGGACTGGATTCATTTTTCTATCACACTATACACTATGCTCATTTCCATAATTATGACCACCCTACAAGGCAACAGCGGTGGTCGTGCTTGCACATTATAGGAAAAGTGCTTTTTTTCTATAGTGTGCAAGCACGGCCACTGCTGATGGATTGCAGGGTGGTCTTAACCATGGAAACTAGCAGTGTATAACGTGATGGAAAAATGAATCCAGCCAGCGAATGAAGCAATATGGATAATAAAAAATACATTAGTAAGTGGTTTATATTAACTTTTTCTACATAATAAATGATATTTGCTGAAGTGATGTAACACTTTTTAAGGAGTATCCGGTAGAAGGATTTAAAAAAATCCCTCTTTGAAGTTATTGATACAGGTTTTTGGGCCTTGAGTAAAAAATAAAGAAAATTTTGTAAGGTGGAACATCCCTATAACCTCTATTTCTCCCTCCCTAAGAGCCATAAATCCCTAGAAAACCCCCCAGAACAGCCTATTATATCTCAAGGATTGATTCCCTAACATTCCCTATCAGCATATGTAGAAAATATTTATAAAGTATATCTTTCCTGTACTTTATCATTTAGCCATAATACTTGCCTACATTCAATGCTCTGCCTGTGCTGTTCATAGCGTGCCCTGCATTGATGAATGGCATGAACAGTCTGTTGCATATTGGTACGCCTTAAACTTATTCCAGGAAGCGTGTGCCCACAGAGAGGGCTCTGAGTGCCACCTCGGGCACCCGTGCCATAGGATTGCCACCACTGCCCTAGATGTTACTACCCTATATAATGATATAACCCACAAACTAGGTCTCAATCAAAGATTAAGGGAGGACCCTTTGATGTGCCAAACACAGAGGGGTTTTATATTAAACGCCATCAGTTTCATTTTAAACCATAATTATTTTCATTTTAACTGAGTATTTTATATACAACAGAGAGGAACAGCAATGGGGATGAAATATGCCCCTCACATGCCAATCTATTTATGGGGCCATTCAAGGAGGAGACTGACCTCCTTAACAACCCCAACATAAAGTTTTATAGGCGCTTCATAGATGATATTATTTTAATTTGGCAGGGAGATGAGAATACCCTAAAACAATTTGTAGACTATTTGAATGGAAACAAATGGAATCTTAAATTCACTGCTTAGATCTACATATCTTGACCATTAAAGATCAAATTACTGTACAATAAAGACACATTTTAAGGGTCTTGATGCAGATAGCTAGTAACATAGTTTATAAGGCTGAAAAAAGAAATCTGTCCATCCAGTTCAGCCTGTTATCCTGGAAGTTGATTTAGAGGAAGGCACATTAGGGGGATATCAAACATTTTAATCAGTAGTAGTCTGAGTGCCAAGGCCCTCAACGACCGCTAGAACATGTGCTATATACAAGCACTTCACTCTCCTCTCTGCAGGAGACAGAATTCGAGACAAGCCCATAGACTTTGTATTGTGTCCATCTTGCTTCCTCTCCCGCAGTGAGGTGAGGGAGCTATTTAGATTTCCAGAGCCGCCACTACCAGAAATGGAAACAAAATATTCTGTACAGTCAGAATAAAAGAATTAGGCATACTTACATAATAAAGTAATGGGATTAAATTAAATAATTAAGTTATGGAAGGATAATTAGCAGTCATTGGCTCTAGATTCAGAGAGAAAGGTTACCCGAAGGATTTAATACGGGAGTCTATGATAAAGTCAGTGAGGAAGGAGAACTAAGATGACTATCTAAAACCCGCTCTAAAGTAAGAGAGGGAGTGAACCTGGATGGAGAAAAAAATTACAGTTATAACTTCATTACACGCGTCAGTTCCCAGCATAACCTCATCAAACAGGTCCTCAGAAAATACTGGATGATTCTAAGGAAAAAAAACAATATTAGAGAGAGTTCTCCCTAAATAACCAAACTCACCATTCACAGGGCCTGTACTTTAAAAAAAAACCTACTAGCTCCACCTTGCCCAGAACTAGATGTTGCAAATGTTGCAGTGTGATTTCCAAAAGAATAGGAAAAGTGAATATCTCCACAACAGGTGAAAAAATGCGGTTACAACACCACATTGTATTGTGGGTCTACCAACATTATCTATATGCTCCAGTGCCAGTGTGGCCTTCAGTAACATAGTAACATAGTTTATAAGGCCGAAAAAAGACATCTGTCCATCCAATTCGGCCTGTTATCCTACAAGTTGATCCAGAGGAAGGCAAAAAAACCCTGTGAGGTAGAAGCCAATTTTCCCCACTTTAGGGGAAAAAATTCCTTCCCAACTCCAATCAGGCAATCAGAATAACTCCCTGGATCAACGACTCCTCTCTAGTAACTATAACCTGTAATATTGTTACCCTCCAGAAATACATCCAGGCCCCTCTTGAACTCTTTTAGTGGACTTACCATCACCACCTCCTCAGGCAGAGAGTTTCATAGTCTCACTGCTCTTACCGTAAAGAATCCTCTTCTATGTTTGTGTACAAACCTTCTTTCCTCCAGACGCAGAGGATGTCCCCTCGTCAGAGTCACAGTCCTGGGGATAAATAGATCATGGGAGAGATCTCTGTACTGACCTCTGATATATTTATACATAGTTATTAGATCTCCCCTGTCGTCTTTTTTCTAAAGTGAATAACCCTAATTTTGATAATCTTTCTGGGTACTGTAGTCCACCCATTCCAGTTATTACTTTAGTTGCCCTCCTCTGAACCCTCTCCAGCTCTGCTATGTCTGTTTTGTTCACAGGAGCCCAGAACTGTACACAGTACTCCATGTGTGGTCTGACAAGTGATTTGTAAAGTGGCAATACTATGTTCTCATCACGGGCATCTATGCCCCTTTTGATGCAACCCATTATCTTATTGGCCTTGGCAGCAGCTGTCTGACACTGGTTTCTGCAGCTTAGTTTGCTGTTTACTAAAATTCCTAGGTCCTTTTCCATGTCAGTGTTACCCAGTGTTTTAACATTTAGTATGTACTGGTGACTTGCATTTTTCCTTCCCATGTGCATAACCTTAAATTTGTCAGTGTTAAACCTCATCTGCCACTTCTCTGCCCAAGCCTCCAATCTATCCAGATCCATCTGTAGCGGTGTACTGTCCTCTTCTGTGTTAATTACTTTACACAGTTTAGTGTCATATAAGTAGAACCACCAAAACAGTGAGGTAAAGATTGAATCAGTATCGCTCCAAAATAAAAAGAAAAGTTGGAACACAGCGTATCTAGGCACTTTGCACAAGCTCATGATGGTGACTCCACCTATCTACTAAAACGCTGGTCTTAATCAATGTAGCCCTATATATTTAGGGGTGTAGGTATATATTTATTCACTTTTTCATATACTAATAATTTGATTTTTAATAAAAAAAAAATGTATCATCTCCAATACATCTGTTAGGGTTCACATTATGTTATGTTAGTGTCTATACGTCATAGAGTAATTGGTGAATATCTTTACTAGAACTACATCAGATTTTAACACTAAACATTGATAAAGATAACCAAATCAAACAAACGTATCAAAATTCTAAGACTTTGTCATTTGTTTTTTGAGGAAATTATCCAATATCACATGATGTGAATGGCGAACGTAAACCTTTAGAATTAGCAGATGATTCGAAACTGAAATTAGAGTCAGGTTTTTTCAATCAATGGGATGACAACCAGGTGTGAGTAGGTGACCTATTTAATTTAAAGAACAGGAAAGGAGATTTCTGAGGACTTCAGAAGAAGACTTGTTGATGCTCACTGGGCTAGAAAAGGTTACAAAATCATCTCCAAATAATTTGGACTCCACCAATCCACAGTCAGACAGATATTTTACAAATGGAGTAAAGTCAAAAACCATTATTATCCTCTCTAGGTATGGTCAACCAATAAAGATTACACCAACAACAAGGTGTATAATAGTCTCTCGAGGTCACAAAAGGAACCCAAGGTCACCTCTAAGCAACTAAAGACCTTTCTCACATTAGCTTAAAGGGAACCTGTCATCTCCGAAACACCCCCTGAACTAGAGTAAGCGGTGTATAGTGTAAGTGATGCTGAATCCGAATATGTAAGTTTTATCTTCATACTCACTTCCATTCCGACGCTGTGCTCCCACGAACCTGCAGTAAAATGCACTCAGTGGACTCCAGTGCTCACTCACATAATGGAGAGGACTCAAAGACGAGTCCTCTTAATGTATTTTACTGCTGGTTTGTGGGAGCACAGCATCGGAATGGAAGTGAGTATGAAGATAAAACTTACATAATCGGATTCAGCATCACTTACACTATACATCTCTTACTCTAGTTCAGGGGGTGTTTTGGAGATGACAGGTTCCCTTTAAGAATCCACAATCAGGAGGACACCGAACAACAATGGTGTTAATGGCATCATTACAAGGAGAAAGCCGCTTCTCTCCAAAAAAACATTACTGTCCATCTACAATTTTGTAAAGATCACCTGCCTAAGCCATAATGCTATGCAAACAATGTTTTTTAGATGGATGAGACCAAAATAGAACATTGTATGTGTTGAGTAAACCACTACAACCCATCAGCAAAACAGTCTGATGGTAGTATCATTGTTTGGGTCTGTTTTGCTGCATCTGAGCAAAAACAGCTTGCCTTTGTTGATGTGCAGACCAGAAATTCTAAAGGAAAGTGTCAGGACATCTGTTCATGAGCTGAATCTCAAGAGAACACAGTTCATGCAGGATGACAGTGACTTTAAAGGCTATGGACACCTTTGTGCACTAAAAATCAATAACCCCATATCTTACCATCTTACCATAATGCAGCAGATAATAAAATTGCACTTGTTAGTTTTCTGGTATCAGCTTTGCTTCACATGCATTCAGAAATGGTCTGATATGAGTTTTGCTGTCTACTGTCTTCTCCTGAGAAGCTCTGTGGGCGTTCTTGTTGATTTCACATGCACCAGCACCAAGCCCCGCCGCCCACCCCACATCCTGTTACATAGCACAGCTAGCAGCCTCTTACATACAGTATAAACTGATGGAACTTGCAAGTAACTTGGTAGTGAGATTTCATCCCAATCCACAACATGGTGAGTCTTACAGTATCATACCTCCCAACTTCGGAGACGTAGAAAGAGGGGCACATTTTTTTGACACTAGGCCACGCTTCTAACTCCGCCCAAAACATAACTATACACCTAATCCCACCCAGTCCCCTTACTGTCCCACATAGTAATTATTCCCCAGTTATGTGCCGCCATTAATATGCCCAGTTATGTGCCACAGTAATATGCCCAGCTGTGCCCCCAGTAATATTCCCAGCTGTGCCCCCTATAATATGCCCACATTGTGCCCCCTAGTAATGTTGTACCACCAGTGATATGCCCACATTGTGCTCCCCAGTTTATGTTGTGCCCCCAGTAACATGCCCATATTGTTCTCCCCAGTAATGCTGTGCCCCCCAGTAATATGCCCATACTGTGCTCCCCAGTAATGCTGTGCCCCCCAGTAATATGCCCATACTGTGCTCCCCAGTAATGCTGTGCCCCTCAGTAATATGCCCATACTGTGCCACTCACAGAAAAATAAAAAGAAAATAAAAACCATATACTTAACTTCTTCCTAGCAGCATCACCAGCAGGAGATCTTCTTCTCTAGTCTGGAGGGGGTGGAGCCAAGGCTGACGGCCGGCCCCTCCCAGACCGAAGGTGTAGAGAGCAGAAGGGAGGTACAGAGAGCCTGCAGGGGGGACGGGAGGGATTATGGATGAAGCAGTGAGCCGATTCCGACTCTCTGCTTCATCACAATACAGGCAACTGTCTCTGCATCCTATGGACGCAGGGAGAGCTGCTAGTAACTGGGACATAGCTCCCCCATATCGGGACAGCAGGACAGCCACTGCAATCCGGGACTGTCCCGCTGGATCCGGGATGGTTGGGAGGTATGCAGTATGCTACAGCCTGTAATCAACAGATCTAGTTCTCTCTTTCCCTTCTGTAGAAAGTCCATTATTTGTAGACACAATAGATATTTCTGCTGGTAACGTCAGTGCAAATTTCTACAGTCAAAACCGCAGTGTTATAAGCCTGATAGAGATCTCATTACTGACCGCTCTCACTACATGCACTCTCTTCTGAACACAGTATTGTGTGTGTGCTCTCTTCTAAGTACAGTATTGTGTACAGTCTCTTCTGAGTACAGTATTGTGTGCGCTCTCTTCTGAGTACAGTATGTGTGCACTCTCTTCTTAGTACAGTATTGTGTGCAGTCCGCACAGTGAGCGGTCTCTTCTTCCACACAGATTACTGTAGTGACGACACATAATGCTATGTACACATAGAAGTACACGGGAAGGGGGGGGAAAGATTTATCAAAACTGGTGTAAAGTAAACTGGCTTAGTTGCCGATAGCAACCATCAGATTCCTCCTTTCATTTTCCAATGAGCTGTGAAAAA